>LPNX011020407.1:32128-203680 GCA_001517045.1 Pseudotsuga menziesii | reverse complement strand
TATATATAAACAAAAAAAACTATTTTCAAAATATATATATATATAAAGAAATAGAAAAAATCTATTTTCATGTGCAGCTTGACCCAACTACAACCCAAATAGTTTACCAAAAAATTGTGCACCCACCTCTACGGCAACGACATTCATGGTCGATGACTGATTTTCCTTAATCACCATCCTTCAATTTTGGTTACTGCTCAACATGCTAGTTTGTGTCAAATAGCCTATCAATTGGCGCCAAACATTGGAGGGTTTGGTGGGTTATGGATATGGATATTGGTAATACCCGTTGAGGAGATTGGGATCAATATTAACCATTGCTGAGAGTTTACAATTTCTCTATTTAATTGCCATAGCTGCCATGGATAAAGCAGCATTGGAGAGAACCTAGAGACTTTTGAAGAGGCGGGCCACGAATTCTGCACCTATGGCATCAACACCACCTTCTTTGCTTACAAAATCCCTGGTAAGTTTATCAATTTACTGTGAATTGATAAATTTTTAGTGAATTTTGGATAAAAACCCATGTGTTGTGCGGTCATAGCTGCGCCAATTTTTTAACATGTTGCTGCTTATTACTTTTTGCACTAGCCCTCTTGTGGATTATGCCCGCAACCTGTCTATATTGAATGATACCCTGCAGGTTCCCATTATATGGGATAACTATAACTCAAGGGCATTTTCTACATGCCAGTTCTGTTAGCGTTTTCTATGTCGAATGCCCTTTGCATGTGCCTGGTCTTAATGTTTCAGTGAAAATATTGCCCACTGTGGGCTTTCAGCTGGTCCTCTGCCTCAGACACTGGAGTCGTTTCTTCATTTTCCATATCTCCATGTCTCTGTTGGACTGTGTCTTCCTCCATAGTCACTTCCTTTGTGGAGCTGGCTGAGTCTTGATGGGGAGAAGTCTTTGAATTTGAACATTTGACTAAGCCTAAAACTTGTCCTGCAATTCGAGGTGCATGCAATTCCTAATGTTTATATGGTCAATATTCCTGGGTGCAAATTAGTGATAAGATCCGCATATTGTACCAGAAATCCTTGATTCTATAGCATACCCTTATTTTCCATTGAATCTGTGTCCTTGTTTACTAGTAAGACTCATCAGAGGATTTGATAGTATTCCCCAAGTCAAAATACTTGCAATTCTTTGAATTATAGGTATAGAGATCATTCTTGCAAGACATTACGGTGCAGAGGGAGTCAAGTCTCTAATTTTGCAAATGATAATCGTCGAGTCTCCATTAGCAATAAGTTTCTGAATCTGCCTCGCTCTTAGAATTTTTATCACTTGATTTAAAGCTAATGCTTTTGTGTTATTATAGGTGGTCACTGTTGACCACCAAGCATAAGTCAATTCCCATTGTCCCTTAGGATTGTAAACAAACAACCCCCTCCATCCCCGCTACAGGCTTAAACCTGAGGACATATATTTGATTTTTCATGTACTATTGGTATTTTTTTGAAAGCAGTCACACTCGACGTCTCATCTATCATTTTTGTTTCCCTTTTGATAGTGTTCAAGTTAATGAAATGAATGTCAGTACACAATTTAATTAGATTTTGGCTCTCATTAATAAATATTGGTTTTCTATTGTATTTTTGAACTATTGGTAGATATACTACATTTATTAAGGGAGTGTAGTCACGAGAAATTAAAATATATGAAAATTGACAGATGTCTATCTACAATGAGCATTACCCTTACATTTTTCTTCACAAAACTGAATGCCTTACTTCAATATAACTGCCCTAATACTATTATCGAGTAATAATAGATAAAACCTTAATGTTTCAGTGAAAATCTTGCCCACTATGGGCTTCCAGCTGCTCCTCTGCTTCGAACACTAGAGTCGTTTCTTCATTTTCCATATCTCCATGTCTCTATTGGACTATGTCTTCCTCCATATCCACTTACTTTGTGGAGCTGACTGAGTCTTGATGGGGAAAAGTCTTTGAATTTTAACATTTGGCTAAGTCTAAAACTGCTACCATAAGTAAAGGGTTAAATGTCTGCAACTAAAATCTCTTTATGGGTGTTGATTTTTGGAATGTTGAGTTCTGGACATTGTATATGGTGTCCTAAATGTTGGTAGATATTGTTTGAATGAATGGCTTGAACCTGCATGCCTGGTTTAAACTTTGCAACTCATAGCTATTTCAGTCTTTAGATGATATAGGATCTGAGGACTATCCATATCATTTGGATGTTGCCTGGATTGTAGAGGAATTCTTCTCTATTGCTATATTTTGATTCTTTGTTTTTAATTACTTTATAATTTCCACTGTTAGTGTAGAATTTCCAATAAGCACGTCAAGTTAAGAGATTGAGTTATTTATGATTGGGAATTTCATAGTGGGTGAAGGTTTGGATTGTGTATTAGATTAAGATATTGGTATGTTTATAATACTCTTCGAAGTGTTTTGGGCATTTCCATCATGGAGCAAATGTGCTTGAGATTTCACGGAAAGCAATGATTTTTGTTAATCCAAAGTGGGTAGTGATGGTCCCTGCAGATGATGTTTTCCTTTTTACATGATATCTAAAGTCTGTTTTACTAGTTTTCTGAACTTGCACGTGCTCATTAGAAACTATATATTTAGTTTCTGAAAGTTTGAAACTTTGAACTGATGGGAGTTCACAATTAATAGATACTTGTACAAGGACAAAACTTAGTTATGTTTGATGTATGATTACTGAAAAGGAAAAATCTTAGAATAATGGTGAGGTACCATTACTGGCTTTTATACTTCAAGTAGGTTTAGGGTTATACTTCTGTATCATGGACATTTATTAATATTCATTGGTCAACATATGAGAGGTCACCACATGGTTACTTTAATTTAGATGTGAAAGTCCATTAGTTGCCAAAAAATGGCAAATAGTACTATAAAAATTACAAGTAGTAATAATTGAGAGTGCTAAGGAAACTCCATAAGAGCTGAAAAAGAAACAGAAGACTGCAAGGAGAATGCAAAAACTCTTACTGTTGAATCGTAGAGAGCCCGAAAGATCAAAATGTGAGGGTTCAAGGGACTTCAAGGAAGAAGCCCAATACCAACAACACTGTCTATTGCCAACTATTCTAATATCCAAGGCTATGCTTAAGAGTCTTTTGAGGTTCTTTCTATCCATTGGTTGTGTGACTCGAAGCCTACACTGCCTGATAGAACTAGTATTGGAGGTTTATTTATAATGCCTCTTGTGATTGGAGCTATCTAGAGGTTGTAAGTAAGAAATGAAGAGCTTTGAGTTAGCAATGCAGGGAGTTCTATCTATGAAAGTTTTCTGCTAGAAGTGAAGTATCTCCTGAAGAAGCAAGGCGATACATCTCTTGTCCTCCTACTATATGGAAATATTTAAGGAGCTATTACAGTCTCTGAACAAGCAGTGATATCAACTAAAACTGATTTCATAGTAGACAAGATGTCTAAGTATGAAATGTTCTAGTTTAGGTTCCTGCATACAAAGTACAAGTGCAATAATCCCTTTGAAGAGCATGCTTTGTCTTTGTGTAGTTGATGGGAATGAGCCTGAAGCTAGGCTAAAGGAACACTAAGGCTGTCCACAAACTGATGGTGTTCACAAGAGTTGGCCAATAAGCTATATTTTGATTCTTTGTTTTTAATTACTTTATAATTTCCACTATTATTGTAGAATTTCCAATAAGCACGTCAAGGTAAGAGATTGAGTTATTTATGATTGGGAATTTCATAGTGGGTGAAGGTCTGGATTGTGTATTAGATTACGATATTGGTATGTTTATAATACTCTTCGAAGTGTTTTGGGCATTTCCATCATGGAGCAAATGTGCTTGAGATTTCATGGAAAGCAATGTTTTTTGTTAATCCAAAGTGGGTAGTGATGGTCTCTGCAGATGTTGTTTGCTTTTTTACATGATATCTAAAGTCTATTTTACTAGTTTTATGTACTTGCATGTGCTCATTAGAAACTATATATTTAGTTTCTGAAAGTTTGAAACTTTGAACTGATGGGAGTTCACAATTAATAGATACTTGTACAAGGACATAACTTAGTTATGTTTGATGTATGATTACTGAAAAGGAAAAATCTCAGAATAATGGTGAGGTACCATTACTGGCTTTTATACTTCAAGTAGGTTTAGGGTTATACTTCTGTATCATGGACATTTATTAATATTCATTGGTCAACATATGGGAGGTCACCACATGGTTACTTTAATTTAGATGTGAAAGTCCATTAGTGGCAAAAAATGGCAAATAGTACTGTAAAAATTACAAGTAGTAATCATTGAGAGTGCTAAGGCAACTCCATAAGAGATGAAAAAGAAATAGAAGACTGCAAGGAGAATGCAAAAACTCTTACTGTTGAATCCTAGAGAGCCCGAAAGATCAAAATGAGTGAGGGTTCAAGGGACTTCAAGGAAGAAGCCCAATACCAACAACGCTGTCTATTGTCAACTATTCTAATATCCAAGGCTATGCTCAAGGGTGTTTTGAGGTTCTTTCTATCCATTGGTTGTGTGACTCGAAGCCTACACTGCCTGATATAACTAGTATTGGAGGTTTATTTATAATGCCTCTTTTGATTGGAGCTATCTAGAGGTTGTAAGTAAGAAATGACGAGCTTTTAGTTAGCAATGCAGGGAGTTCTATCTATGAAAGTTTTCCGCTAGAAGTGAAGTATCTCCTGAAGAAGCAAGGCGACACATCTCTTGTCCTCCTACTATATAAAAATATTTAAGGAGCTATTACAGTCTCTGAACAAGCAGTGATATCTAAAACTGATTTCATAGTAGGCAAGATGTCTAAAGATGAAATGTTCTAGTTTAGGTTCCTACATATAGTGTACAAGTGCAATAATCCCTTTGAAGAGGGTGCTCTGTCTTTGTGTAGTTGATCGGGATGAGCCTGAAGCTAGGCTAAAGGAACACTAAGGCTGTCCACAAACTGATGGTGTTCACAAGAGTTGGCCAATAAGCTATATTTTGATTCTTTGTTTTTAATTACTTTATAATTTCCACTGTTAGTGTAGAATTTCCAATAAGCACGTCAAGGTAAGAGATTGAGTTGTTTATGATCGGGAATTTCATAGTGGGTGAAGGTATGGATTGTGTATTAGATTAAGATATTGGTATGTTTATAATACTCTTCGAACTATTTTGGGCATTTCCATCATGGAGAAAATGTGCTTGAGATTTCATGGAAAGCAATGTTTTTTGTTAATCCAAAGTGGGTAGTGATGGTCCCTGCAGATGTTGTTTGCTTTTTTACATGATATCTAAAGTCTGTTTTACTAGTTTTATGAACTTGCACGTGCTCATTAGAAACTATATATTTAGTTTCTGAAAGTTTGAAACTTTGAACTGTTGGAGTTCACAATTCATAGATACTTGTACAAGGACAGAACTTAGTTATGTTTGATGTATGATTACTGAAAAGGAAAAATCTCAGAATAATGGTGAGGTACCATTACTGGCTTTTATACTTCAAGTAGGTTTAGGGTTATACTTCTGTATCATGGACATTTATTAATATTCATTGGTCAACATATGAGAGGTCACCACATGGTTACTTTAATTTAGATGTGAAAGTCCATTAGTGGCAAAAAATGGCAAATAGTACTGTAAAAATTACAAGTAGTAATCATTGAGAGTGCTAAGGCAACTCCATAAGAGCTGAAAAAGAAATAGAAGATTGCAAGGAGAATGCACAAACTCTTACTGTTGAATCCTAGAGAGCCTGAAATATCAAAATGAGTGAGGGTTCAAGGGACTTTAAGGAAGCAGCCCAATACCAACAACGTTGTCTATTGTCAACTATTCTAATATCCAAGTCTATGCTCAAGGGTGTTTTGAGGTTCTTTCTATCCATTGGTTGTGTGACTCAAAGCCTACACTGCCTGATAGAACTAGTATTGGAGGTTTATTTATAATGCCTCTTGTGATTGGAGCTATCTAAAGGTTGTAAGTAAGAAATGACGAGCTTTGAGTTAGCAATGCAGGGAGTTCTATCTATGAAAGTTTTCTGCTAGAAGTGAAGTATCTCCTGAAGAAGCAAGGCGACACATCTCTTGTCCTCCTACTATGTGAAAATATTTAAGGATCTATTACATTCTCTGAACAAACAGTGATATCTAAAACTGATTTCATAGTAGACAAGATGTCTAAGGATGAAATGTTCTAGTTTAGGTTCCTGCATATAGTGTACAAGTACAATAATCCCTTCGAAGAGGATGCTCTGTCTTTGTGTAGTTGATGGGAATGAGCCTAAAGATAGGCTAAAGGAACACTAAGGCTGTCCACAAACTGATGGTGTTCATAAGGGTTGACCAAGGCATTCAACAGTTTGCAAATCCTTAGGAGAAGAAGCTAGGAAGACCACATAATCAACAAAAGAAAGCATTATGATAAAGACTTGGAATAGGGTGGGTTGGCAGGGGGCCCTTTTGGGCCTGACGTTAGACCTGAGCACTAAAGACATGATATTTATAGTGCTCATTAGAGGATATTAGTGAAACTTTAGACCTAATATAGTCACACATAAGGAAAGTTACACCCCAAGAGCCACAAACACCACTCGATCTTTGTGTTTCATGTCTGAAGGTCAAGATTCAATGATACCCATTAACATAAGGGAATGTTCTTTCTGCACTTTCATGTGTTTCAGTGAGAAAAATAAGTTCTATTAACATTCAATTTACATGTGACCTACAATTTATAGTAGTGAATCCAAAGGGGAACAATAATAATAAGAAAGATCGTAGCGTTGTTGGTGATGGTATCACTTATTCCACTCAAGAACTTGTGTTTCTTAAAATTGCCCTTTTCTTGAAAAACAATGATATTTTACTTATGATACTTTACAAATTATATCTTTTACTATACTGCTACTGATACTCAACTTATATAACCATTACTACACTTCACTAACTATTACTAAACATGGATAACTATAACTACACTTCCACTGAACTTATACTTTACTCCTCTATTACTCATTTAGGCTTAAAATTTAGTATAAATTTCCCATTTTATAATTCCTTTTTGCCATTATATATTGCTTTATCTCTTACTGAACCTCTTTGACCTAGACTCAATTTTTTACTTTTGCTACTGGATCTCCCACTACTCCTTGATACACTGAAGGATCAACTAAAACTACTGTATAAGGGACTGCCAACTCTATTATTGGTATCCCATAAATTGCCTATGCTAGAGATAAGGGACTGGTAGAGAAGCTTGGTCCACTAACTAGCAATCTTTACACCCAGATATATAATCTATATCTTACACTTGGAACTGCCTTTGCTTCTATCGCTTTTATGATAAAAAGCTTCTTACGGCTCTTGCAACTGTTTTTACTAGTGTTGTTACTAGTGTTGCTTAGCAGTATTAGCTCTCGAATAATTTCTATTAACATCAATCATCTTAAGATAGATTTGAAAGACTTGTTAAGTGACCTACAATTTATAGTAGTGAAGCCAAAGGGGAACAATAATAATAAGAAAGACCGTAGTGTTTTTGGTGATGGTATTTTACTTATGATAGTTTTCAAATTCTATCTTTTATACTATACTGCTACTGATACTCAACTTATATAACCATTACTACACTTCAATAAGTATTACTAAACAAGGATAACTAGAACTACACTTACACTAAACTTATACTTTACTCCTATATTAATCATTTAGGCTTAAACGTTAGTATAACTTTCCCAATTTATAATTCCTTTTTGCCATTATATATTGCTTTATCTCTTACTAAACCTCTTAGATAAGTAAACAACCACAAAACCCTACCTCTCTTTCACAGCTTTACTAGAGGAACCACACCAGGTCCCCACCTCGTTCCTTAACTCCCAATCCTCTTAGTATAACTAGTAGTGCTACTTATGCTAGATATTCTTAAACCTAGACTCAATTTTTTACTTTCGCTATTGGATCTCCCACTACTCCTTGGTACACTGAAGGATCAACTAAAACTATTGTATAAGGGACTGCCAACTCTATTATTGGTATTCCCTAAACTTCTTCTTCAAGGCTGCGCCTGACCTATTGCTGCATTAGAATTTGAAAATGATTTATGATTAATGTTGATCCTTTGTGTTTTTTCTCTATGTATTGGTTTTGATGTATATCAATTAAAGAAAAGATAGATGAAAATAGTGGAAAGTTAGAGTTAACATATCGGTTTTATAATTGAATGCAGAAAACTGAAGATGAGTCAACATCCAATTTTGACAACTACTGAATACCATGCATACGACGAGAGAATAGCCAATGCAAAGAGCTTGCTTAAATATGCATGTCCATGTAATGATTGTTGTGGTGGGAAGAATCTCAAAAGCTTACTAGAATCTAAATTTTAATGTAGTCTTATTTTAGGTGACCATACATTCTAAGGAAAGTTCAGTTCTTATCAATGGTTATTTCTCTCTATGAACTGTTGTCCAATCATCATGGAAGCTGTTTCAAATCCTATACATCTCAACACAGAGCTGATATATATTTTGTTATACCTAATATTTTGCAAGTTTTTCCAGTTTAATTCATGCTTAACGAATTGTCTTGCCTTTTAAATAACTGGTATCATCACCTAGAAGCCAAATATACAACCCTTTAAAGGTTTCTCTAAAGACGCAATGTTGTAGGAGCAGGGTATTTCTCTTTATATTTGCAACATGACTCTTTAATTATTGAATCCACGATTAGGTGCCCTTATAGCCAAGGAGTAATGATTCACAAAGCATAACTCCTCCATACAAAATGGTACCTTTGAAACAGTAAATGATTCAATGCTAAATACTTGCAATACTTGCAATTCCCCAAGTCAAAATAATTGCAATTCTTTGAATTCTAGGTCTAGAGATCATTCTTGCAAGACATTACGGTGCATAGGGAGTCAAGTCTCTAATTTTGCAAATGATAATCATCGAGTCTCGATTAGCAATAAGTTTCTGAATCTGCCTGGCTCTTAGAATTTTTATCACTTGATTTAAAGCTAATGCTTCTGTGTTATTATAGGTGGTCACTGTTGACCACCAAGCATAAGTCAATTCCCACTCTCGCTTAGAATTGTAAACAAACAGCCCCCTCCCTCCCCACTACAGGCTGAAACCTGAGGACATGTATTTGATTTTTCATGTACTATTGGTATTTTTTTTAAAGTAGTCACACTTGACGTCTCTTCTATCATTTTCCTTTTTAACAGTGTTCAAGTTAATGAAATGAATGCAAGTACACAATTTAATTAGATGTTGGCTCTCATTAATTGTATTGGAAATTTGTTTAAATTAGGTGGCAGGTTTCTATTTAGACTGGATAGTGGTAAATTGATCTCTGTATCACCTTTATTTATTTATCAGATTTTATAGTAGAAGTCAAAGAGTATTCTTCTTCTAATCAGGGGAATGTTTTTGTAACTACAACATTTTTGTCTTTCTGTTATAGTGTCTTGAATGCCATTCTATTATTGGATTCTTAGCTTATGAGTTGAGTAACTGGCAAAGTGAAGGGCACCCATGACATGTGATTGTTGTAAAATATATTTTGATGGGAAAGGCTGAAGCCAAATTGCAGCCCTGGTGGGTAGGATTGGTCCTGGAAGGAGTCAGATATTGACAAAGTCCATGACCAGAGGAGTTGAGCCAAAGAAAGGCTCCCCTTAATAAATTTTCAAAGTATGGGTGCACAATTTTGGTTGTTGTACGAGAGTTACAAATTTAAAATAATCATGAGTGTAGGATGCACATTGTAGGGATTAACTTTAGAGCCAATCAAAGTGGCGACCTAGATATGTATTGCAGATGTTTTAATATTTTACTTGCATAGATGTAGTGTAGTGACATGGGTGCATTGTTCCAATATTCGGTTGTGCTAAGTTGCTAACATACTGTCATGCTCCCTTGGCATGTGCACTTTCATTGTGGACACACAACATAACATAATGTGGACGAGCTAGCATGGATGGACAGGTTAACAATTCATCGCATGAAGGAGTCCAATGGCGACAGTGGATTGTCTTCCTTTTTTCCTTGTTTAAAATGAAGAGCTGTAATTGTGAGAAATGTAATTGCAAGTAAAATTCATGTATCATAAACATAATCCTGAGGAAAATATCATTTTTGAAGCATTTATAAATACGTTTTTCTTGGTTTTTTGCTATAATAAAGGATGCATTGATGATTTAAACTTATTATATGTTTTCTTGATATCTGATACATCCATGTTCACATGTTATTTATCAGTGTTAGGAAATTTTTTAATTATAGTTTATATCCACTAAAAATGGCAATTCATGGTATGAGCAATGTATTTTTAATAGGAGAAATGCGAAGATGAGGAGATTTTAGTTACTCCAGAATTTGGTCTTTATGGAAGGAATACTTTCTTGTTGCCTCAGCTAACCTTTTCAGCAGACTGGGTCAGGTTTGAGATACTCAAACATAACTTATCTTTTGACGAGGGTCATACTTTTTAGTGGAGCTTATCTGACATAGAATACTTAAAGATATTCTGGTTTTCCCAAGTGAGTTAAATTTTGGTCATTTTGTTGTCTTTAGGTACCAATTATTGGCATCTTTAGGTACCAATTATTGGCATAATCATATCTTGTTCTTTTGTGTGTTCGTTGATATGAAGTTCCTCAACAAAATAAGTATATGTTTGAAATTTGAATGCCTCAACTTGGAATGGGATTTTCTTTTGCTGATATTTAATTCTGCTTTAAACAGCTTACCAATTTACAGACTTACAGTCCATCAACCTCTCAGACAAGCAAGCCAGTTGCTTGTTGTAATACTCTGTGTCAGTTACAAAATATAAGTCACCGGGGCACCTGATATAAGGTTTTCCATCTATCTGTTTTGCTCATTTTGTCTTGCTAAGTCTTTTTGAGGATATATAACATAGGATATTGTCAATATTCCTGCACATATACTATATGTCATTTTGCAAATGAACATTTCAGCAGGACATCTTATGAATATTTTTAGATTCATTGTAGTGCATCATGGCCACTATCCCTGTTTTGCAACATATAGGGTCTGAGTGGTTTATTATATCAACCAATTCCCCCATTCAATTTTGATCAGTGTTCTCTTGTCTTGAAAGGAAAAAAATGTAAAATTCTGTGATTCTTGATGGTGAAAACTAGCACTTGATCATGTTCTAACTTTTTTGTAAACATATGGAAAGAATTGGGTAATTGTTTCTAAGGTAGAATTCAGAGCAAAAAATTTAGGTCTTACATACAGTATTGAGAAGCTAACTATATATATATATATTTCCTATTTACAAACAACAATGCTATCAGCACTGTCATCACTGCAATTAGAAGGAAGTGGGAAAATAGATGTAGCCAAAGCTGAGGAATTGCTTGCTAAAGCTGATGATGAAATGAGTATTTGTGCTACAGTTGCAGACTTGCTTCAGAAAAATAATGCACACATGTAAGATTCTCAATCACATATTTATGCATTGGATAAATTTGCAAGTCAATTCAATCGGATGTTGTTAGATTTATCCTTTTGGATATGTACTGTTTGTAGAAGATATTCAATGTTGCCAACATCTCTTCTTTTGATGTAGAATGGTCAAGCAATCCAAGCTGAAGGAAAAAGAAATAAATGAACGGAAGAGTGAGATGGAACAAAAAATGGTTGGAGTGGGAGCTAAAAAGGGAGAAGGTTCAACAGGTTAGTTGGAATGTTATGGAAGAGTGCAAGTTTTAAAAGGCAGGTTTTGGAGTTTTTACTAACATTTTTTATTACCTTTGTAGGAAAAGGAACAAGCTTGTGCTCAGAAGGAAGCCAACATTCAAGTAAGATTCCAAAGCTACATCACTTTCTTTCATTGCTCACTGAAACACATTTGCATGATTTATTGATCCAGTTGTTGATGCAATTGTGAAAGTGAGAAGTTGACAATATCAACTTTCTTTGTTAGATTATTACAACTATGAGGACATGTTATCCTATATTGAGTTTATCGTGTTTTCTATTTATTCCATTTCATCAAGTTATTTATCAAAATTTTCCATCTTCTACTTCTGTAGTATATGTGTAATATACTTGTCTTAACATTACAGTTAAACTTTCAAATTCAAGCAGGAAACCTCTTTTTCCAATTTAAGATTTATATCATTCCAATAGGGAAACACTTATACTATGTGTTCCATAATGGCACCATATACGGTTGCTAACATCTTTAGTTGCCTTGAACCAAGAGAAGGAAAAGAAACGACAGCAAGAGGAGGCAGAAAAAGAACAGAAGCGGTGTGAAAAGGAAGAAGTTGAGATGAAAAAGGAACTTGCAATACAAAAACAGGCCACACTGATGGATTGATTTCTTAAAAAAGACGCACCTAACACTCAACGGGTGCCCATTGTATTGAATGAAACAATTTATAATTCTTTGTCGGAAAATGCACAGATTTGCAGTGGTGTTATGTTGTCAATGGATAAAATATTACTGAAAGCAGCAGAGACAGAGATAGGGAATCTTCTAAGGTTGATGTTCTAGATTTTTATAAATGTCTAAATGTGGCATGAATATGTCATGTTCTTTCTAGATTATTTGAGTTGAATCGATTTGATTGTGCGATGTAGTTAGGTCACACCTGGTATCTTGGCGCCATCTTAATTGGTGCACTTCTGCACAAAGACATCTAAGTTGGGGTATTTGGCGTAAACCCAAAGTTTCATTGTTCAATGAACTTCGGTTGCAGGGGGCATCTGCTGAAGCTGTAGCGCTGACAAAATTGTAATCCTCTACAAACAAAAAATGGACGTATAGTGAGGTTGAAGATCATGAGTTCATGTCAAAGAGCCTTGTAAATGATTGGGAAGAAGTTTTGAGTGACGGTTTGCCTTGAAATAATGGGAATACCACTGTACATAGAGAAAATAGGCTTCACAATAAGAGAAGAAACCTTTTGTAGTTTGATCACAACCATAGACCTGCTTATTATGGAACCTTCTCAAAGAAAAGGTGAATATACTTTGCATAATTTTAAGTTTATTAATAATCAAAGCAACAGGTTGTGTTTTAATTTTGATAGCCCATGATGAGAAACATCCGCAATACCTTGAAGCTCATGGATTCTTAATATTGCAGTAGACAAGAGGGAAAGTTTTGTTTTTGGCTCTTTGTTTTTGATGCAGTGACGACATTGGGCTTCGAAATCGTTTCAGGAAGGACTCTTCTTTGGACTATGAGAATGATAGTGATGAAGAATGGGAAGAGGTACTCATCACTAAATATCTTTCGTAAGAGTATTTGCAGTATTTTTATCAACTTTCTTACTTTGTTAAAATTTTTAGGAAGATCCTGGGGAAAGCCTTTCTGGCTGTGACAAGGATGATGAGGAAGAAAAGAATGAGGTTGACACAGATAAGTTCAAATCCGAGGAAGATGATGACAATGATGGTTTTTTTGTACCTGATGGATATCTTTTTGAAGATGAGGTAAATTCTATAGAAAAAAGTTGTTTGATGGGGTTCTTTATGGAGTACATAAAAAACGTTTGCTGTTATTTTAGTCTTTCCTGATGCAATGTCCAAGTTTTATTTGGTGTAATTGAAGGTTCATCCCATTATTTTAGTGTTTCTTGTTGCAATGTCCTAGTTTTATTGGGTGTAATTGAAGGTTCATTCCCTTGTATTGTTTCTGTAATTTACCTCAAAAGCAGGGTTATTATAGAAGTATATAAGTTGAAAGCAATCATTTAATTACTTAGGGGATGTATATAGATGAAGATATTTATTGGCCCTGATGACTGTTAGTAATCCGTCAAATTGCGCATCTAATGGAGTTATAGGAAGGGATCCTGACGGAGCAATTGCTTTAAATGGTTGTTATATTAACCTTTTTTTTATATCTTCTACAACCTCCCTATGGGCTATAACCTCTTCCTCTTTTACCACACTTACATCATTTCCCTCTCCTTCAAAACTTTAGTTAAAATCTATAGCAATCTTAATGTTGTTCTCCTTTTACTTATAGCCTCAATGGGGTTGCTTCTTCCTTCCCCTAATCCACACATTCATAAATAAGAAAAGTGTTCATTAAACTCTTGTCCTCATGGGTATGTCCTTTAGGGACTCTACATACTTGGATGCACAATAGATGATTGTTGCATTATCATCCTTTTCCAACTCTAGTAGAACATCAAATACCTACTCCTCATCATTTTCTCTCAGCGCCCTTGCATGGATCTTTAGATTCACCTCCTCTTCGTAGAAGGTTTCCTCAATATCTTCTCTTTTGATACATGCATGTTGTAATATGTAGAACATTCAATGTACATAGATCCAACTTTAGGATATTCATCAAACACTTTAAAATGCATTTAAGATGTATTTTGATGATGATGATCCACTTGATGGACAACCTATAATTTTTTTCTATTTTGTATATTCCATTGGAATTCCTATGCATCATCTTATTTACGTAAAATGTTTTAATGGCATTGAATGATAAAACTACATTTCATGGTATTATATGTATAATTTATATTCATTTTTTTGGTATTTTTAATACAGTACTATGTTATAGTTGTAAAAAAAGCTATCTTTTTTATCCGTATTTTATTTATGTGATTGTTATATTTTTAATTATATATAAGTTTATAAGAGTTCCTTAAAATGTTTAAAGCACATGCTTCTCTTTATTTCATTATTTCAATAAGCTAAAATACATGTTTCTCTTTATTTCATTATTTCAATAAGCTAAAATACATGTTTCTCTTTATTTCATTGTTTCAATAATTTACACAATACAATGAAAAGCATTACAATTTTTCTTGTGTTAATTTTATTTATTTCATTGTTTCAATAATTTACACAATACAATGAAAAGCATTACATTTTTCCTTATGCTAATTTTCGTTACAGGGACAATTGTATATAGCTCTCAGGAATTAGTTTATCATAAATAGTAGTTACTGGTAAGTTGTAATAGTAATAATTATTTAGTTTGTAGATTGCTATCTATCATAAATTTGTTTGAATATCATCATTGTCAAGCAATAACAACTTCTTAAAGGGTGCTAGCTCAATGGTAGAGTGCCTACCTAATTATAGGTAGAAGGTTGGTGGTTTGATTCCTCCGCGTCCTATCATAAATCTGTGACTACAAAAATGACTAATTTCGCATATATACGACTATTAGTAGATAATTTTCCATATCTTAGTCGTATTTAGCTTAGTCATTAATATGTTAACATCTAATAGTTTATTTAGTCGTATATTTGGTCATTAATTGTTGCAATCAATGACTAAATCAATGACTAAATCCGTGACTAAATCTGTGACTAAATCATTAACTATCAATGACTAAAAGAATGACTAAATCATTGACTATCAATGACTAAATCATTGTCTATCAACGACTACTAAGTCAAGCTATTAATGACTAGTGAAATACGACTAGCTATAAGATAGTGGAAATTAGCTACTATTAGTCACCGACTCAAAAATAGTCGTTTATAGCCTGATTTTAGTCATTAATTTCTCATCTTGTACTAGTGTATGCTTTGGTTAAAGCTCATTAGTTTTTTAGAATTTACCTTATGCATTTAAAGATAATAACATATGTACCTAATGTTATAGTCAAAGAGATTCTTGTACAACCTGATAGTGAGGGAAAAAGGGTGCGTTGGATAACAAAGATTATGGAGTATGATGTTGAAATCACGCCTACCAAATTGGTCAAAGGGCAAGTCCTTGACAAATTGCTAGTAGATTCTAATATTTGTGAATCTTTGGGGCTAAATCTTGTGTTAAATCAATAATCACAGACATAACTGCAGTCAAAATAGGACAAAGAGAAAATTTATAACAGATATGTTGAATCTTACTGGTATAGTAACATAGTGTATTTTCTTTTATATCTATAGTGTCCATCACATTTAGATCAAAGGAAATGTCGGTCATGGAATCTTAAGGCTATGAGATACTGTTAATAGATCAAAATTTGTATTGGAGATACCCTTGAGGAATGATCGTTAGGTGTGTGGATAAAGATGAGGTTGGAATGATTACAATAGATTTAAAGCCACCGCCTTTAATATCTTGAGGGAAGGTTGTGTTATGGAGAGAAACTTCTTATGGATTGGGGTAGACCACAACAGACTGAATGACACTAGAAATCAACCCATTTCAATATGCAAGAGAAACAAATGCTGCTAACCCTAAGGGATACGGAACACACCTTATTCCGAACGGTTGATGTAGATCCCCGTTGAGATTTTCCAACACGCTTGTATTTATAATTCACTCTCAACAACAACAAACAAGACAAGCATGATATATGTTAAAGTGTTAGGCCTACTCTAACATATATAAAACCAACATGTATAAGCAAATATAACTACAACCATGGATAAAATATTCATAGTCATACACATGTAATGGACGATAAATGGATATTTCTATTAATAATAAATAGAAAGAACAGTGACAAACTCTGTCGGCACCTCGTCGAAACAGAGAAATGGATTCCTCCATCTGTGCCTCCACCACTTCAATTCTCCATCTCAATGGAAAGCTTACAAAGCAATGGCAAGCTTGGGAAGACCAACAATGTGTGCTCAAAAGGACGAAGGGATGCAAACTCAAGCATAAGAAAATGAGGAAACAATGAACTATTGTTTCCTTTCTCTCCAATCTTCTCCTCCTTCAATGCATCCAAGAGGCTCTATATATAGCCCTCCAATAGACAATGGAGGGCCGAGTCAGAGTGTTTCTAGGAATATGGAAGGCCAAGAGTCAAGTTATTCGGGACTCATTGAGGTAAACTCCATTTTTTTTTGTTTTTATGCACATTTCCCGATGTATGCAGGCTACAGTGAAGCAAACTTCGTGTACATGCATGTATTAGCTTAAAAGTCACATACAACAATAAACAGGTGTTTTTAGGGATTTTCTTGGATCATCAAAGTATCATTTGAGCAAGGGGGGTCCAAAGAGTCTGCAGAGGGACATGGAAGGCCATAAAAGTGTGAGCTACCAAGTGTGGTAAAATCAACTATAATAGATTCCCCAGAATGTGTGAGGTCAGAGGGGTAACATGATGGTTGAAATACATTATATCAATACCAGAAGTGGAGTAATGAAGACCTAGGTGGAAGAACCAGCCACTCATCAGTACTACAATGATAAATATCAACATGTGACTGCAAATATACATGTAGCATTCCTGGATACATAAGAGTACAATGTCCATGAATAGGCATAATAGACATATGTCACATGTGGTCATCGCCACTTACAATATATAGTGAACAAGATCTCCATAACGGATGAAGATATCTGATAATACACTGGAATTTGGTCATGAGAGTTGACATCTCATAAATACTGGCATGATTAAAGAGGTATCATATGTGGAACGCCACCAAGCTCGGAGGTCTTCTATGCAAACCACTACGAGTACATGTCCCATAATGCGAATAAAGGTGTTGATGTCGAACATGATGGACCATCGTTTGATTATCGATCATTGATGTATATCATTAACAAATGCGAGATATCCCACCCATAATGATAATGGGAATTATGGTACAGAGTGTAATCCAACAAGTGTGGATAGATGTGTTGAGGTCGAACACTTGAGATAATCCATCGATCAGGGGACATTGATATATTCTGAAAACTGTCGATGGCGAGAGAAACTGCCACTGATGACTGCAAGTATTAAGGCTCTCAATGGAATCTAGACTCCTATTCCAGAATAAATGATCTGAAGTCGATGGAATGGAATCCGTTGGAAGGAGGGCATTAAGGCATCCCCCATAAACCAACACAAGGTACTCAACAATGTTGGATAATTTGGAAGAAATCACATGAACAAGATGTGCACGAACCAGTAACTGTATCAGGAATGATCGACATGCAAAGACAACATAACTGAGGAATGGATGACTCAGGCTAAAACTTCCTTCGAACAAGAGAATAAGGCAAATGGTGACTGAAGTAGGCAACATACACTCGACATGAAAACTAGGACAACTATGTGACACAAGAAGCATCGATAGAGGATCCATAGGGAATGGAAGCATAACTAGTCGATGGAGAAAACACAGAATAATGAGTACAACTCCTAAATTCATACTAATAACCCAACCAATGGATGTGATGTACAGTGCTATGTTCGAAGGAGACACGACTCGACAACTGCTAAAAGTAATATCATTTCCCGTCTGACTTTTTTTTAATGTTTTTTTATTTTATTTTTTACTTTTTTATATTAGAAAGCTTGAAAAAGAATAAAAGTGCTTATAGTACATATCTAGGAGGAGACGAGTGTCGCAAGCAAGCAAACTAGTTTCAAGCAATGGAACATACCTATGCTCAATGCAAGGAAGGATGTGTAGGATAAGGACACTTGGGGGAAGGTATCTTCCGAGTAAGGGATGATCAAGCTGCAAAGGATATATAAAAGGCTCTGCTTGGCTAGGATTGAGACGAGCTTGGGCTATATGGCTTATAACTTTGAAGCGGGGATCCGACATAAAGCTCAATGAGGAAAGAAAAACACATGAAATACAATTACAACTTGCCATAGAAAGGATTCCATGTGGGATATGGCCAGAATAAATTTCAAGAGGGACATGAGACTCTTGCTCAAAGACATGGCAGGACTATAAGGGACTCCCAAACCTAGTGGAAGAATATCAGCATGGGTACCAAATTGCAAAGTGGGATATAACTATGGCAACCATGAATCAAAAGGCTGTACCACTTACATAATGCCACTTCTAATAATAGTGTGAAGGTTCTGTGACATTATGAAGTGGGTTTGTACTTATAGTTAAGGCAACATGGTCATAAGGCGATCCATAATGCAAGCAGAAATGTGATCCTATCCTATATGCCAGTTCAAAATTATACCCATAATAGATACAAATAGGTCAAAGCCTTGGCGGGAGTGTAAAAAAAATGGACCCTACATGACGACAATATTAGTACAAAATAGTTAGAAACAGTCAGTAAAGAGTCCAAACTATAGGATATAGGGAGGATTGATCATGACAACTGCATTCAAAGGAAACCATGCGGTGGACGATGGGACATAAGAAGGAAGGTAGGGTGTAGACCCAACGTTCATGTATCCACTACCACCCCCGTGAGAACGAACACTAGAGTTAATAATGGGTGAAGGAAGTGAAAATCCTCCCACAAATGGAGTAGAGAGTGGAATATGACCATTCCTAAACCTATGAGTAAGGTAAGGGGTTGTGGTGCCCCCCAGTCCAACACTAGGGTCCGCACTAGGACTTGGAGCAGCTGATGAGATATTAGTAGTGATATCAGGCATGCTGAAGATAAAAGGACACGAACTCAAGAGGACATAAATATACTCAAGTAACCGTGGTCCCTAAAGCAAGCTAGCGCATAAAGAGCACGCTCCTAAGAAAATATAAGCCAAGTGCAAGCAATTTAAGGGGGAGGATAAATTAAATCCCGAATGTAGTAGGTATGTCTCACCTAGGAGGGGCATGAGACTTCCATACACTACAAGTGGAGGTGTGTAACCAATTATAGTGGCCCTCATCTTCAACGCATAAAGCTACTGTGATATCTGACCCCTACCTGGCTAGGAAACTCACAAAATAACCTTTGCAAGTACCCCCTGCGATACCTAGGTAAGGAAACTAAGGTCACCCCAATATAACCAATACTCAGGAAGACAGTCGCAGGCGGGATCTACCGTATGGGAAGGGTAGTAAAGACCGAAGCTCGAAAGCACCAAAGGTACCTCAAAATCCCCTAGATACGAATAAGATCCTGGAAATATCTTCGCCGCTTCACAAAGAGTGGCAGGGGGCTATCCCCACCACAAACGTGTACGCTGCCTCGTGCTTAACTCCTATGTAATAGGAGCATTCTGAGAGCACTAATTATACCAAGGATTTCACTCTCTCATTGGATAGACACCTACTTATTTTGCTTTAGTAGTCTTAAGAGAAAGTTACTCACAAAAACCTATTCCAAGACTCTAAAACCTAAGCTTGTTGATGCACCCTATCAAATAAAAATGTGTAATTCATTTTAAATTAAGTGTTCATTATAGAGGTTGTGATTACTCAAAGGAAAGGACCGTGCAACCAATTATGTTATGACTCAGCAATGAAAGTAAATATGCACACCGAACAGACAATGCCAAGTGCAATTTTGTCTTTAAATCTAAAGAAGTGGGTATGCCACTACATGAAATGCAAAAATATTCATTCCTTTCCAAATGCCAATGCAATCCTTCCTATATGAAATCCTAAACACAACTCTCATCCAAGCAATCCAATGCAAGTACCTCCTTAAATCCATAAGTGAAATGCAAGTAAGAATGCAACTATACAATTATTTTGTATTTTGAATATAAAAGAATGAAAATGCAATAAAAGTCACTAAAGTTCTCAGTATCTACAACAAGAAGAAAACACAAGCCAAGCAAGACACTGAGACCAAAACACTAATGCGGTAATGGAAAAACAGAAAGGAGATAAATCAACTAGGAAATTTTTCAAAGAATAAAACTATCAGAAAGGGGTTTCAGGTCACAAAATGAATAGTCAACAGACAATATTGGTACCCAAGAAGACCCAACCACACTCACAACCCACCCAACAACTTCACACATCAAGAACTCAACCAAAAGGGAGGATTTACGTGACTGTTCAAAGAACAAAAATGTATGTACGCGACTAGGCAGAGTATTGCCCATGTATATACGTGACTGTATAGTCTCTGACCCGCGTATACAGAGAAGAAGTGGTAAAAAACAAGCCAAGGTCAAACCACTCTAGGGGACTGTCAATGGATGAACATACTACAAAATGTGACACAGAAACAAGTAGAAACAAAGAGAAAGTCAAGCACATCGTGCACCCATGTTACACCTAAATCTCATCACCATCATTTTATGATATAGGTATTCCCTTGGTTGCTCCAATCGCTCAAAGTTTGTCGTAGAGAAATGAAAGGAAGAAATTATTCCCTTGCATTTTTCCTTGTTTTGAGCCAATAACGCTCCTTTTACATGTGAAAATTGAGTCACCATCGCTCTTTTCCTTCATTAAAAGGGAGTTACCCCCTTAACACCGTCTTTTCTCTCCAACAAAAGTGCAGTGCTCGAGTTTTAAATGCAAAAAAGGAAGCTTCGAGAGGATTCTCGAAGCTTACCTCCATGGAGCCTCATCCCTATGGTTTAGGACCACCTGGAGCTCGAGATCCTTCATTTTTTTATATCTTGATTCCACCTCATCCACCATTTCCTCAACCATACCTATCCTCCCATGCCTTTAAATACTGGCTCATCCCCCATTGGAAAAAAGGAGGAAGATTTGTGTTGAACACCCAAACTCTGTCAAAATAATTCTTGAGCTACTGGAGGCAAGGATCCATTTGAAGGAATTCTCAACACCAAGGCATAAAGGTTATATTCTCTCCAATAATTTCTAATAAAAATGTCTTTTCTTTCCCATATTGACTGTATCATTTGTATAAATTGCTTGATTCCTTGGTTACAAGCATAGATCTAGTTTATTATCTTGTATGCTATCATCTTTGTCTTGTTGTCTTTAATATTTTATAGGTTTTCCTGAGGTAGCAAAGAAAAAACTTCAAGGATAGCGAGGACAAACTTTAAGGGAAGCATTATGGCATTATATTCAAGCAATTAACCAGATCTAGGGGAAGTTTAATATTTGGGTTTGTGTTTTTTTCTAGACCTGTACCATTCAGATGTAGGGAAACAACTTGTGTTCGCAGGAGGTGAGAATTTCCAGCAATAACCCAAACCCCAAAGAAAAATAAGGAACATACTCAATATGGTTGGTATTTCCATTACAGATAGAAACTTCCTATGGCTTGGGGTAGACCACAATAGTTGAATGACACTAGGAAGCAACCCATTTCAATATGCAAGAGAAACAAATGATGCTAACCCTAAGGGATACGAAACATACCTTATTCTGGATGGTTGATGTAGATCCCCATTGAGCTTTTCCAACACTCTTGTATTTATAATTCACTCTCAACAACAACAAACAAGACAAGCATGATATATGTTGAAGTGTTAGGCCTACTCTAGCATATATATAACCAACTTGTATAAGAAAATATAACTACATTGATGGTTAAAATATTCATAGTCATACACATGTAATTGATATTTCTATTAATAATAAACAGAGAGAATAGTGACAAACTCAGTCGGAACCTCGTCGAAATGAAGAAACCGATCCTTCACCTGGGCCTCCACCACTTCAATCCTCCATCTCAATGGAAATCTTGGGAAGAGCAACAATGTGTGCTGAAACGGACAAAGAGATACAAACTCAAGCATAAGCAAATGAGGCAACAATGAACTATAGTCTCCTTGCTCTCCAATCTTCTCCACCTTCAATGCATCGAAGAGGCTCAATATATATCCCTCCCATAGAGAATGGAGGGTCGATTCAGAGTGTTTCCAGGCATATGGAAGGCCAAGAGTCAAGTTATTTGAGACTCATTGAGGAAAACTCCAAAAGTTTTTTGTTTTTATGCACATTTCTTGATGTATGCAGGCTACAGTGAAGAAAGTTGTGTGTACACGTGGGTATCAGCTTAAAAGTCGCGTACAACAATAAACATGTGTTTTTTAGGGATTTTCTTGGATCATCAAAGTATCATTTGAACAAGGGGGGTCCAAAGAGTCTGTAGAGGGACATGGAAGGACATAAAAGTGTGATCTACCAAGTGTGGTAAAATCAGCTATAATAGGTTGCAACGGAGAAGATATCCTATGGCTTTGGGTGGACCACAACGGACAGGATGACACCATAAATAAACCCATTTCCAAACATAATAAACATATAAACAAAACTAACACTAAGGGGAAAGAGGCGTGCCTTATTCTAGACATTCGAAGTAGATACCCATTGACCTTTCAATCAAACTTGTAACATATTTCCCTCAACAACAACAGCATATACAAGCATTAGAATCTAATCTAACATGTTACATTCCAATACATAAACGAAGTAATTATATCCATGGATAATAATATTCATAATTACACATGCAATGGATGAGAAATGGATATTTCTATTAATATGAACATAGATACACATGACAACGTCTGTCAGCACCTTGTCGAAATCAAGAAATTGAGTCTCTCAACCTGGGCCTCCACCACTTCAATCCTCCATACAAAGGCAAGCTCACAAAGATAAGGGAAATCTTGGGAAATAACACTAATGGTTGCTTCAAGGACAAAGGGATGCAAACTAAAGTATATTTGCTATCCAGATTTCTCTTCCTTCAATGCTTCATAGTATCTCAACATATAGCCCCTCAATGGGAAGTGAAGGGTCAAAATGGAGCGTTTCCTGACATATGGAAGGCCAAGGATCAAGTGATTCGTTACTTGATGGGGAAAAATACAAATATTTTTGTTTTTTGAGCATAAATCCCGATGTACGTGGGTGACAGTGGTGCAATATGCATATACACGGGTTGTAGACTTGTGACCCACGTATACATATAAAAATGTCTTTTTAAGGGTTCCATTGGAGCATTGGGGTAATAGTGAGTGAATGGGGTAAAAAGAGTCTCCATAGGGACATGAATATGCCATCAAAGCATGATGTATCTGGTATGGAAAATCACGATATAATAGATGCCTTCTAATATGTGAGGTCAGAGGGATACACGATGGTCGAAATACATTATAATAGTCCCATAAGTGGAGTAATGAAGACCTGGGTGGAAAAAAACTAGCCACTCATCAATATAATAAAATGATAGATCTCTACACATGACTACATGTATGAAGTATACATAGCAGTCCCAGATACATAACAGTACAATGGCCATGAATAGACATAATATACACATGTCATGAGTGGTCATCACCACGTACAATATACAGTGAAGTAAGGTCTCCATACTAAATGAAGACATCAAATGGTACACTGAAATCTGGTCATGAGAGCTGAAATATCATAGATACTGGCATGTGACTAGTAACAAATGTATTAGGAATGGCTGACATGCAGAGACGAGATAACTTAGGAGTGGTCAACTCAGGACACAACTCTGTTCGAATAAGAGCATAAGGAAGATGAAGACTCATAGGCAACATAGATTCACAATGCATACTACGACAACTCTGTGACACATGAGACATCACAAAGGCACCATAGGGACTGGAAGCATAAGCAGTCGGTGCAGAAAACTCAGAATAACAAGTACAATTTCTAAGGTCATACTAGTAACCCAACCAATGGATGAATGGATTGTGCTTTGTTCGAAGGCAACACAACAAGAAAACTGCCAATAGAAAGTGATATCATTTCCTGACCGACTTTTTATGTTTTATGAAATTTTTTTTGGTCTTTTTCATATTTTAAAGCTTGAAAAAGAATACATTTTCTCTTACTACACTAAGGAGGAAATGAATATCGTGGGAAAGCAAACTAGTTCCAAGCAGTGGAACATACCTATGCTCAATGCAAGGAATCATATGCAGGATAAGGACACTCAGGGGGATGTCCCCTCTGGGTAAGGGATAATCAAGCTGCTCAATATATATGAAAGACACTGCTTGGCTAGGATTGAGGAAAGATTAGGCTATATGTCTTATAAACTGAAGCAGGGAGCCGACATAAAGCTCAATACGACAAGTGGATGCATGAAAATGCAGTTACAACTTGATAAAAGAGCGAGTCCTGATAGGATATGGCTAGAATAAAATTCAAGAAAGAGTATGAATTTCTTTACTTAAAGGCATGGCGAAACTTCAAGGGACTCCCAAACCTAAGGGAGGATTCTCAATATGGGCACCAACTGACAAAGCAGGATTTAACTAAGGTACCCATGATAAGGAAATCTATACCACTTGCATAATGCCACTACTATTAGCAGTATGAAGGTTCTGCGACGTCATGAAGTGGGTTTGTACCTATGGTTAAGGTGACATGGTCATAAGGTAATGCAAAATGCATGTGCGAAAATGGTCCTATCCTATATTCTTAGTTTAGTATTATACCTACCATAGGCATGAACAAGTCAAAGTCTCAGCGAAAGTACACCACAAGGGGTGCCTACACAACAATATTAGGCCAAACAACTAGAAATAGTTAATAAGAAGTCCAAACTATAGGCCAAGTGGGTAAATTTTTTTTAATAAATAGTAAAAAATAACTTTTTTACCACACCATTTGGTTTTTTTACCCAAAATAGTGCATTTGGAACAAGTTGGACTTCGAAACTTCAAACGATGATTTCAGGAGCTACAAGGCACGAAATCCAGAGCCATAAGGACCGGGTAATTCATAATCACATTCCTCATTCATTCAATGTATTAATTTTCAGTTTGAGCGGTGATTTTTCATGCGTGGGGAACCTAAAGATGAGGATCCCAACCCACATGGGTCACAACTCATCGGGAAGAGTATAGGGTTGGATGACATGGTGGAAAAGCAAAGCCTTCTCACGTAAATATGATCTTGTTATAAGGAATCGTCGTGTACATGGTCAGGTATGCCCAAATTCATTATGAAAACTCACAAAATTTTGATTTTTCTTGGCATGATGGTTTTGGGATGGAGAGAACGTGAGCATGAAGATGTTGATAGGGAATTTCTTGGTGATGTGAATGCTGAACAACCCTTAAGAAGTTGTGGTTTGTAGAATTTTTGGAACCTTGGGGGTTTGAGGGCCCAACCAAGACTCTTCCAGATGTTCGTCGATTACTGGGATCAAGACACAAAGGCCTTCATATTGGATGGTATGCCATTGAGACTAGAAGTATAAGACATCTACTTCATCACAGGTATCACGGCGAGCCGAGGTAGAAAAATATGAGCTCGTGGAGCGGGCGAAGGACTCACCATTGAGGAGTACATAGTTGTGTATTGCTTTCCTGACACATAAAATATCAAAAGTCAAGTTCCAGTGAACGCTATCCAAAGTCTTACTCTCAAAGTGATAGTTTTGGTATTGGCAAGAATAAAAAGTGTGGGATCGCTTCATTAAGCTTCACGGCCTCTCATGTTCTACTCGGTAGAGTGCATGAGACCTATGGTATATGACTGGAGCACATCATTGTTGATCACCATGAAACAACAATTGACTGACTGCAAGTTGGGTAGGATAAAGAACTTTGGGTACACCATCATTTTGAGCACTTTCTTCTTTGAGATGGTACCATGTCTCAACCCTAGATTTGAGGTCCCTCCTCATAGTCTATACGATCTGACCCAGACCCACTGGGCGGAGGTGATGCAAAGGTTAGGGGGAGGTAGGACACCCACTCCTTACCTACCTGATTTATTCCAATGGTGGCGACGACATGTCATTTCCATAGATGACTATCCCTTTGTAGGGATCAACTTCTATGGAGATCCTAACATGCCACTACCACCAGGGTCAACATACGACGATATAGGTAAGATACCATTTGTGTGGTTTTTTTAATTTTTTTTTGTTTGTATTTTTTATGTATTTGGAAATAAAAAAACATGTTTTGGTGGTGTCAAGTATTGACATTAGGTTTATGTGTGCAGACGTCGGTCCATGACGGCTGGATGGTTTCCCTTGAAATCAATGTAAGGGGCGAGGTGACGAGATGATCAGTGCTAATCCCGAGTAGATGCTACAAAACACATATGGAAACATCGCCCGATTGACACACATGATACCCATGGTGCAAGTCGAGGACTTTCCTGAGGCTATGCAAAGACATGTAGTAGGGGTACCCCGTTCATGGGTTAGGCTGTTCAGGCAGTTAGCCAATGCGGTCATATATTATCATGATCATCACCCAGGCCCATAGGCATAGATGCCTATGTAGACATTTTGTATCGTTCGTGTGTATTTTGGTGGCACAAGCCCCATTTTTGTACTTATGACATTTTGTATTATGACACCATTTTAAACTCTATTCAGAAAATAAAAAATTATAGTGATCGAATCGATATATTTACACATGTGTTTTAAATGTGAATGTTTTTTTAATGTTCATACTTCTTTATTGATGTGACAAGTTCCAATCTAATATGCAATTTTCATATGAATCGGCAACATGATTATAAAGTCTAGGTATGTGAATGTATGTAATGTAATCAAATTGTCGCTCCAACAATCTTACCCTCAAAAACCTTCTCAATAATGTAGGATCCCTAATATTGTACATTGCATTTAACTATGACATCACTAACTAGGAGTCAAGGCGAACTTCAAGATATTAGATACCATAGGAAATTGCATCACGTAATAATTCAATCACGATGCTATACTCAACAACGTTATTTAATGTTGGCCGAAGACACACACCTCATGAAGACACTAACCGACCCTCGGGTGCATAGATAACCCAGGAAAACAAAGTTAGGCTATGGGTGTGTCAACTGGCACCATCAGCGAATCCTAAATAGATCGAAGATTTCGTCGACATCTACCACAAAAAGAGGAAGCATGTCAACAAACCAATAACGCTACAAGAAAAAAAAAACAAACTATACAAGTTGTACAATAATATATAAGATGTCAGCATCAACTAAATGTTAAGCATAGTATTTATTAAGATAGAGCCCATTTCTAGGCTCCACCAAGGCATTCCCTTCATAGTCTTCCAGCTCATAGGCGCCTTTCTCTAGGTCATGCTTTACCACGTAAGTCCCATGCCACATGGGGTTAAACTTACCCGCCCCTATAGGTTCACTGGATTGATCATACAATAGGACCAAGTCACATTCACTAAATCGATGGGGACGAACAAACTTATCATACTGGGACTTAACCTGATCCTTATTCACCTCTATAGCCACTACAACATCTCGACGCTGCTCATCTAGGTGCTCTAAGTGGACCAAATGCTCTTCTAACTTAGAAGTGTATGGGAGAAACTCTATGGCTAGCTTCAATGAAGGAATTTTGCACTCAAGCGGTAAAACTAACTCCACCCCATGTACTAGCTGATAAGAAGAGAATCTAGTGGCAGTCTTCACCACGGTTCAATAAGCCCACAAAGTACGGTAAAGCATAATATTCCACTTTGTCTTTCTTTATGTGATGATTCTTTGTAAACTAACTTTAAGGGACTTGTTAACTGCTTCAACCTGGCCATTCACTTGAGGGTAATAAGAAGAAGAGTGTTCTTTCTTATACCCTATTTAGAAGCTGATTCCATCATCATCTTATTTTGAAAGTGCTTGCCATGGCCAGTACAAGCTCCTTCGTGATTACGAACCAAGTGATAATCTAGTTGAATACGAATCGAGCAGCCATCTCACCATCATATTTAATCGTAGGCATAACCTCTTCTCATTTCGTGAAGTATTCTATGACCCCTGTAATGTGATTATGCCCCCAGCCAAAGTTGGGTTGCAATCCATAAATTCTACCCCCCACTTATTGAAGGGATTGATGGTGATAATAGGATGTAACAGGGCAAGATGCGAGCGCATATTCTGTGCAAACACCCGGTAAGGGTGGCAGCGCTTGACCGCATTAAGACAATCTTTGAAGATCGATGACCAATAATAACCCGCTCTAAGGATTTTTTAGGTTGTATCAAGGCCATATAAATGGCCACCGCATGGCCCACCATGGCAATCATTCAACACAGTCTCAACCTCGTCGTGAGTCAAAAAACGAGGGAAAATGGAACCCACCCCACGACAAGACAATGTGTCACCGATAATAAGGTAGTTCATAGAATTATGATGTAGGCATCACCGCTCATCCCTCGAGAGATGAGAGGGAACCTTAAAAGTCTAAAGATAGATGATTATATCACCATACCAAGGTTCCAATTCAAAATGAGGAAAATATGTTCATCCACGAACAAATCCTCATGAATCTTCTCTTCATAGAGACTAGAGATATCTGATATAAGCTCCGCAAAGATTAACGACTTCTTCAATTTTGCTGAAACAAATTCGACGTCAAATTCTTGCAAAATAATAATCCATTTATTATATTTCCCCCTATCATTCGTCTAGTCAAGACAAACTGAAATGGATTAATGTGGGCTATGACCATAGTCTAGCGAAGCAAGATATAATGTCTGAATCATTGGATTGCATGAACAGTTGCTAAGGCCAACTTCTCAACGTGAGTATACCGAATTTCAACATCAATAAGATTCTGACTAAGATAATAGATAACATGCTCTTGGAGCTCATCATCCACTTGAACCATAACCATATCAATCGTCTCTTGAGACGCATCCACATATAAAAAAAATCACTGCTATAGTCAGGTGGACTAAGCTCGGGGTTCGATTCCAAGGATTTCTTAAGAGTGTCGAAGGACTCCTGGGATCGCTCATCCCATACGAACGAAGTGTCCTTCTTCAATAAACGCATCAATCCCTGAGTCAAATTGGTGTAATTGACGATGAATTGACATAAGAAATTTCCCATACCCTAGAGACTTTGAATATGTCTAATCGTGCCCAGAGGATACAATTGTATTATTTCCTCAACCTTTAGCATATTGATTGTAATCCCCTCCTTAGATACAATGAATCCCAACAAATGACCAACTTTCACATAAAATATGCACTTTTGAGGATTTAAATGAATTTGATAACATAGACATATTTCAAATACCAAGCGCAAATGATCTGGGTGATCCACCCTCAGACATGAGTGAGCAATTAAATCATCTAGAAAAACCTCAATAATATGCTTAAATTCGTGGAAATCAAAATTCATGGCCCGCAAAAAAGTGGTTCCTACGTTTTTAAGGTCGAAGGGCATTTTTTGGTATACAAAAGTACCCCAAGGACAAATAAAATCAGTCTTATCTTGGTCCTCGGGTTTAATTTGTATTTGGTTATACCCCAAAAGGTTGTCCATAAACGAGAAAACTTCGCTCCGTGCACACTCATCCAAAATTTGATCAATGAATGCTGTGGTGAAATTATCTTTCGGACAAGCCCTATTCAAACCTCTAAATTCTATGCATACACAGGCGGTCCCCTGCTTCTTATTGACTGAAATGGGACTGGTTACTCATTCAGTTAAGGGAACCAAATATATGAAACCAAATTTGAGCAATTTCTTTATCTCACCCTTAATGGCAGGCACTTTGCGAGGGTTCATTGCACATAGGCATTGCCAGACAGGTTTAGCGTTTGGATATGTTTTGATATCATGTTCAACAATGCGAGGGTTTATACCTGGCATTTCATCATATGAACAAGCAAAGACATCACAAAATTATTTAAACATCTCAGTGTATCTCTTGATTTCATCAGGCGAGCAGTTTGTATAGATGTAAACATTCTCTATTTTACCATGAATCTGAGAGATGTTGTTAGGAATTGTAGGAGATAAATTCACCATGTTTCCTTCGACATATATACCATGAGTTCCTAATGGGATCACGAGATGATGAACACTCTCACTTAAGGTTGTCCTAAAGTCACCATGCTTGATCCATTCAATCTCCCGGAGGAAGTAAGATCGATGATGCATCTCCTCCAAAGGTTGTTTTGGACCAGTCATGGCCTCGAGAATCGCTCCATCTAAAGGAAAATCCTCATCGAGGCAATCATGTGAGCATGACGATGCAACCTCCAAAGAAGGAAATGCAAGCAGATCCTCGTCTTCCATCCGCAAAGAGGAAGGATGAAGGTCTACAACATTATCAAGTGTATCTTGATACTTAATCTCTACTACATACAACAAAATCCTTATCCGAGTAGGTCTAGCATCTTCATTCAAAGTGATCGGAGAAGGAAGAGTCCACGGGTCATCCAAATACATAGTGAGAAATGGGACCAAACTCATAGGTGATGAATCACTACTAGGGGTGGAGCTAATAGCTAATATTGGTGTTGAAATATTAAAAGTTCCCATTAACAACAAATACATTCCGAGACCAACATTCTCAATTTTCGACAGAGAATTATCAATGGTCGGGATAGTCCATCCCTATGATGCAGATGAACCATAATTATCGAAAGTCATTTGGTCAATCATCACAATTCGATCGTCAAAATGGAAGCACACCACTCGAAATATAGACGATACGATCGCTTTCATAGCATAAATCCAGTTTCGACGCAATAAAAGGTTGTACTCGATGGGTGCATCAACCACCTCTAATTCGACCGACACAGTCTTCCCTCCAAATTAGACTTGAAGGGAGGGAACAATTCCATGCGGCCAAAATGAACGTCCATCAAATGCGGTCAACATAGAGATAGATTTCGACAACATGGGGGAGCCAAGGCCTTTCCAACAAGCTAGAGATATAACAAAGGTCGCAGTGCCTTCATCAATAACAATGCATTTAATGGTGTTATTAAGACACTCCACATGGAATGGAAAGGCCAAATGGTAAGGAAAGTGAGGCTGGACCTCATGAGTTTGAAATCTAACTACAGTGGAGGAATTAGGATCAACTACTCCGAGAGCAGAAAACAAGGTTCTCCTCTGCGAAGGACAAGTCTGAAGAACTTCAAGAGCTAACATCGCACAGGGAGTCTGGCACAAATCCTCGACAATAGAGTAATGTTGGGAAGCTCGGGCATTAGGATTGTGCCCCAAATGCTTGAGGACTCCCTTAGGTATATGAGGTATAACTTCAGGCTTATCAATCTGCAACGAAATTTCAGGAGGTGCAAGCTCCTTCCCCATGTTGGGTTGTGATGAACCATAATCTTTTGAGCGAGTCACAACATTATCAGCTGCCATCATGTTGATGCAACTATGGCCACCTTCATCTACCAGCGGGTTTTGTTTCCAACCAGAACTGCTTCTGGTGTCCATGGGCCTCAAATCCATATTTTGATTGTGAGGAAAAGGGTTAGTCAACACAGCTGAGCTCTGTGTGATGTACTTCGAGGCATCTTCGATATGAGGGAACAAGTATGTGAGATGGTCTCTCCCACAAAGTTTGCAAGGGAATTTAACCTTCCTCTTAGGATTCTTTTCCCCCCCAACATTATCCATATTCTTGTCATCATTCTGATTCTCCTTCCTATTCCCCCCCCGTTTATTATTTCTTCCCTTTCTTCTATTTCTTTCGGGTTGCTGGTTACCCTTCTAATCCGGAAAATGCACTGAAAGAAAATCCACCGACTGGGTGGGAGTGGATGAGGCCATAGCATGTCTAGTTGCGGACTGGTTCATAGAAAAATCTCTCATTTGATGTGTAATTGTCACATGCCCCAATTTTGCAAAAATAATATTATCATATTTGATTTTATTCAAGACAATATGTTAAATTTTATGCTAAGTTGTAATTGATGACTCAGTAGAGTCAATGATGTTGAATGTAATTCTAAATATTTTAATTATAAATAAATAAAAGTGGAGTCAACAGCTTGGGAGAGCTATTAAAAGAGTGTTTACTGGTCAAGTTGGTGGAGGAGACTGGGTGGAGAGAAAATAGACAAGTGGCAGCATCCTCAAACACTTCCAATGTTGCAGGTGGCAACCTCCCTACATTTGGAGCCATGACCCCCCTAGAAAGTGGGATTAGAGCAGGTGGCCCAATTAATGACAACTGACCCAAAAGACCCAGGCGATCTTAATAAAAATGCCCATTGAAGAGAGTTGAGGCTGCTCACTCTAGGGAATTGTTCATTCAGGTGAATGTACTTCAGAGGATTTCATGGGGAAGGGAATTTTGTGGAAAGTGTTTGAGGGGTAAACTGCAAAAGTGATCTAGTGCAGCTTTTCAGCTGAAGGATCTTACTATTGAAGTGCAGAGTGAACACTGAGTCATTTGACAAGTATATTGTTGCTTGCTCCACTAGTTCTCAGCCAAGGAGACCAGGAACATGCTCGGGGGTCCTAAGGAGACGCTGTTTGAGCGCTCTCCAGGAGTTGGTAGGGAGGAACGGCCTCCCAACGCTGTTGTTGTCCAGCTTAAACAAGTTCTACAGTCTTTTATTTTACTGTGTTAAGAGTTTATATGTGAAACTGACTGATTAATGAATGATTAAATGTTTAGTAGTGAACTGATAGAGATTGTAATCCTTTAGTTATTTGAAATATTGAATCTGTAATTGATGAAAAATAATCCTACCTGTGTTTTTCCACGTCTGGAATGGACCAGACCGTACTCTAGCACATGCAATATATTTTAAAATAGATGAAGGATACGATAGAAATCTGAAATGAATAGAGTTATTATGTATTTCATATTATTGGAATAATTTCTTTCTGCATGTAGATGTTTTCAGAAAAGAATATTAATCTATCTAGTTAAGTTTATTGTTTAAAGTAGACTGTTGTAATAAGAACGCTAGCAAAGAAATAACAATAATACTCTACAGGTAGTAGGTTTATTTTATTAGCAAGTTGTTCCAGTAAATAGGTTATTATTCTTATACAATACTTTACTTTGTAATTTTACCTTTAACCTGTAACAGAGGCAGTAAAAATAACTTAGATAAAAACCACTCTATTATATTCTGTTAAGTAAAGATTTAAAAACGAGAACCTCTTAGTTTTTATACTAATGATAATAACTATCTATGTTTACAAATATTTAAACTTTAAATATGGTATTAAGTCAGATACCTTTTATCAAGGCACTTAACAAACCCTAATTATAATGTATTAAATAAAAACAACTATAAATCATGATAATAATCAACATTAAGAGTAAATTATTATTTCAACAAGGAATGGTTCTTAAGTATTACAAATAGAATGTACATGTAAAAGAGTAATTACAGGGTTGAAAACCCTTATTTTATTCCTTGTATATTTTTAAAGAAAAAAACAGATAAGCTTTTAGAAATAATATGAGTGAAAATAGTCTCGAATCCTTTAACAGTAAACTAATATAAGTTAATAACGTTAAGAATTAATTGAATAAGGTAAAAAAAAAAACCTAGCTCATTTATCGAGTAAACAGTTATCCAATATTCATTTACTATCCAAAATAATTATAGTCATAACCTAGGGTAAATATATAGCTTATTTTATAATTAGCATTAAAACGAAATTTATTTCATTTACACAGAGTTACAAAATCATACACAGGCGAAGCAAATCTAAGTCAAAGACAGACTGTCTTAAGGATTTCCCATTGCTTCCATGAGCCCGAAGGCAAAATTTAAACAAAACTTAACATAGTACAAAATTCAGCTAAAAGCCGAGCACCCATATCGTAATATGGGGTGTTTTTATAAACAAGTATTAACAAATATATTATTACAACACTGTAAGATATTTCGTAAAGAAGAACTTTACAAGTTACGATGTTGAAGCCGGAGGCACCCTGCTAAAAGCAAGGGTTAAAACCAAAACAACAACTATTAAACGAAGAACAACAACCCAATACTGAAAACGACATGGCCGTGACTTCTTCCAACTGCAAAGGTCTGTACAAGCAGGGAGAACCATATTTTGAAACCGGAGCTTACCATGGACTAAACGTGGAGCCTTTTGAGAAGTGGCACTGTCGAGAGTGGAGGCGAATTTAACCCTGCACATTAAGAACCAAATTTGATTAAAAACAAAAGAATTTGTGTGCAGAATGAATATTTCAAACCACTATTGGTTTTAACTTAGAAATTTACCTTAGCCGCAGTAAAAGTGATGGAGCTGCGAAGAAATAGCAGCACTGTAAATGAAGAACAACAACCCAATACTAAAAACGACATGGCCGTGACTTCTTCCAACTGTAAAGGTCTGTACAAGCAGGGAGAACCATATTTTGAAACCGGAGCTTACCATGGACTAAACGTGGAGCCTTTTGAGAAGTGGCACTGTCGAGAGTGGAGGCGAATTTATCCCTGCACATTAAGAACCAAATTTGATTAAAAACAAAAGAATTTGTGTGCAGAATGAATATTTCAAACCACTGTTGGTTTTAACTTAGAAATTTACCTTAGCCGAAGTAAAAGTGATGGAGCCGCGAAGAAATAGCAGCACTATAACCAGGGTTAAGCAGAGCCAAACCCTCATACTCGCTGAGGATGGAAACGGCGAGGCGTGGTTCAAATTACGCTAGCAGAAACGAAAAAGACAAGCCTGGGCAACGACCACAAAGGAGTCAACAACCATGAAGTTGGGGCTGTAACCAACATGCTAGGTGTGATAGTAAACTCCCAAACAAAACCTACAACGAAGGAGCTTATCAAACGGTCACATTAAGCTCAACATTCCACACAGTGACAGACCAGGATAGAAGGGTAGCAAAGGAAGCTACAGGTGGGCCGTAAAACCAATTGCAAGGAGGACAGTGAACCCAGACAGAGTAAAAAGGAACCACAATGGAATTTGGGTAGCAGGACCGAGCTCAAGGCAAGTATGGCATGACATATACAGACTTTAGAGCCACTGATAGCTGAAATTCACTCACGGCCGCCATAGGAGTTTGCAGAGCAACCCGAAGGGCCAACACAAAAGTCAGAATGAGAATAAGCCAAAGGTTAGGGTTGATGGTTTTATATACATCCACTGCATGGCCAAAAGCTTACCACATGGCCACAGAAATATTATTCATGCAGTGGGTCGACTCTCAATAGTTCCTTGCGACCAAATCATATCCGAATTATTTTACCAAATGATATTTTAAACTACGTAAAACTTAGTATTTGCCCGGTGATCATATCTAATACATATGCATAAACGTATAATAGTTAGCGCATCATTGGCATGAAGTGGCAACATTATAATAACGTTGACCTAGCACACGACTTAACCATAATCCAATGATCTGAAAATCATTGTATATTGGTAGAACAATGTTATAAACTACGCTAGTAAAATCATTGGAAATTATATTTCAATAATACAATATATGCTAGTAAATATCATGGGGATAAGTTAAAAGCTTATATTAACAACTTATCGTTGGAATATGTATAATATACATATGTATTAACCCTTTGTAGAATGGTTATAACCTACCAAAGAATATAGCAACAACGTTATTTCGATAGGAGTATTTTATTAAGTAAGTTGTTACCAATAATAATAAAAGCTTTGTATGAAATTGTTTTCTCAAATAAATAGTCTAGTTAATTGATGTAAGAAGACTATCGGATAGTTATAGTTTCTCTTGCATTGTGGGCATGCATTTTTACAAACCACTTTCAAGTTGAGAACATTGCACAGCATCGTTTGAGTAAATTCTTAAACATGTTGCAAGATGAACAATGTTAAAACTTAGATGTGTTTAATAACACATAAGTTTATGCAGGTTTATAAGACTTATGGAAATTTATCAAAGCTAATGATAGTAAACTCTAAAGTGGGCAAGGTGAAAAATAATAACACTGCTATGAACTCTTTTACTTAGTTCAGATCAATAAGATCTTATTTATAGAATTTGGCTGTTTCTCGTCACTCGGGGAAAATGGTTTTATGTTTCAAAACAAAATATTGAGTTTAACATAAGATAGAAGATTGGCTCTATAAGAAAACCACCAATCTTGGAAGTTGTTTGTAAACAGAACTTAAATGCGAGAAATGTATCATGGAAATGCTAGGATATGCATATTGAAAATAAAAGTTATCAAGCTGATAAGATGAAACGTTCAACACCCAAAGAAAGTAGTTTACTGTCGCTACATACTCTAAAGGAAGAAACACACTCATCTGAACTTCGTCTACAATAACAACTGAGGAAAACAAACTGTTTTTACCTTACGGAAGTTGTTTGGATTACAACAGCTTATTGACTAAGCTTATCATTTGCAAATAGAAATATTACTGGATGCTTATTGAAATTAAAGACGTTACTCAATCTTTCATACCTGTAAAACCTGTAAGAACAAGTAAGCTTTCTGCGTTAGCTTAAATGATAAGTAAGCCCCGGAATCCAAAGACAGTTCCACCTACTTGTCATAAATAAAAACTTGTCAGTAAATTGAAAGAAGAAAAAATGCACAAGTTAAACCTAACGTTGTATCAAAGAGTAGAATGTTGAGTTAACATAATTGAGATTATGTATACATTAATCTGGTATCTGTTTCTTTTATTGTTAACCATTAGTTGTTAGTAAACCGCAGTCTCAGCATTTTATGTATTTCAAATTTTTTAAATTTTTGTGAAAATTTAGGGTTTTGACAGTAAACCTTGGTATTTTTGGAGCCAACAATACCATCGACATGTGGCCCAGGTTTAAAATTAGGATAAAGGCTCGACCGTGGCACATTAGGGATAATCTCATACAAAATCCCATACTGAGCATAGATCAAATCCAACTATTGAGCCCTGAAGATATCATGTTCCTCATTACACACTCCGTTGTTGAAAGATCTTTCGCTATATATGGAAATAAATATTTGAGGAACCATTCCAATAAGAACTCAGGTAGAATGTTGGCCTTAATCATCTCTTTCATCGGCGCCACTCTTGAATATGGTCAGAGATATGCATGGATTTATCTTGTCGAAATGTCGACAAGAGCTCGGTGCCAAAATCATAGCATACTGGTAGCTGGAACTGGTTAAGAAAGGTCACGGCTAAGTCATTAAAAGTAATATAGGTTTCCCCAAACATCTCTATATACCATTTCGTGGCAAGATCCGTGAGGGTGCTTTGAAACAATCGTAAATGAACAGAGTCATGGTTTAGTGAGTTCGAAGAGTACCATAGGTAGAAAGTAGTAACATGCTCTCCAGGGTCCTCACAATTCTTACATTTGAACTTCGTAATGTCAGAAGGGAGTTTACCGGGAACAACCGGCCACATCAAATCATGAGATACCAGATCGTTGCTAAGATTCAAAAGGTTGGGTAGGTTTAAAGTAGCCAAAAATGGGAGCCTAGGCTGTGCCATCTAGTTCCATGCCACCTGAATAGGTTGGTTCATATAGGTCTGATTTTGATAAAGGTCATAGCCTTGACCGGTCAGATAATAACCACCTCCCATATGCACCATATAAGGATGCATAAGGATTTGATGATCAGGTGTTCCCTAAGAAGGAGATGCAATATAACCATAGTTATAATATTGATAGGACGATTGCCCCCTAGACACATGAGGAGGAACATAGCCTCCAGATACAACTTTACTAGCTAATGAGGGGACAACGCAGTTATATGGAGAACTACTTCCCAAGGGACTGTGCGGGATATGAGGAGGGTTCAACATGAGAAATCAATTTGAAGGAACATGTGTGGTGGATGATGGGACATAGGATGGAATGTAGGAGGTGGCCCCAAATTTCATGCATCCACTATCACACCCATGAGAGTGAACCCTATTGCTAATACCAGATGAAGGGAGTGAAATCCCCCCCACAAATGGAGCAGAGGGTGGAATATGACCACTTCCATACCTATGAGAAAGATAAGGGGCTATGATGCCCCGAAATCCAACACCAGGGTCCACACCAAGACCGGTGGCGGGTGATGGGATAGTAGTAGTGATACCTGACATGTCAAATGTAAATGGACATGTGATAGAGGGAGTAGGATGAGTCTCAACACCCGACCTCTCTAAGGAAAACTTCATATGGATAACTATAAAATATGATATCCGAGGTCGTGTAGTATGGGAAGTACTAGCCTCAGGAGGGTCGGTATAAACCGGAGTTCCAAGTATCCATATGGTTCCTCTCCCCATTCCAAAATATGGAGACGAAGGGAACTTCGGGTTCTGAAATGTAGTACTCATGGCGAGAACTATATGTGAATCACAATGTACTAAATGTTTCCTAGAATGCCTGGTTCTCTTTCGACGAGGAGGAGAAGGGTCCCAAGGCGATAATCCTACTAAGCATCGATATCATCGAGGAGTCGGAAATCGATCCATAATGACTCCAAAAAATAACAAAGACTCAACTAATTATGATCCCTAAATCCAACTAGCGCACAAAGAGCACACCCCTAAGACAACTAAGTAAGATGCAAACAAGCCGAGAGGGAGGATAAGTGATCTCCCAAACGCAACAGGTATGTCGCTCCTAGCATATACCTGAGACTCCCATACACTACAAGCAGAGGTGTGTAACCAATTATAGTGGCCCTCAGCTTCAACGCATATAGAGACTGTGTTGTCTAACCCCTATTTGGCTAGGACATTCATGGAATAACCTCTACAAGTACCCCCTGCAATACCTAGGTAAGGAAACTAAGGTCACCCCAATATAACCAATGCTCAGGAAGACAGTAGTAGGAAGGATCTATCGTATGGGTAGGGTACAAATCCCAAAGCTCTAAAGCACCAAAGGTACCTCAAAATCGCCCAGATACAAATAATATCCTAGAAGTATCTTCAAAGCTCAACAGAAAGTGGCAAGGGGCTATCCCCACCACAAATGTGTGCGCTGCCTCGTGATTAACTCATGTGTAATAGGAGCCTCCTGAGAACACTATTTATACCAAGGATTTCGCTTCTCACTTGGACATACACCTATTTGTTTTGTTTCATAGTCTTGGAAATATTTACTCATGACACCCTATTCCAAGACTCTACAATCCTAAGCTTGTTGGTGCACTTCTATCAAATAAAAATGTGTAATCAATTTTAATTTTAATCGTTAATTTTAATGGCTATGATTACTCAAAGGTAATGAATGTGGAACTAGTGATGTTATGACTTAGCAATGAAGTAAATATGAACATCTAAAAAACAATGCCAAGTGCAACTTGTTTTTAATCATGAAAAACGAGTATGCCACTACATGTAATGCAAAATTTCATTTCAAATGCCCATGCGATCATTCCTATATGAAATCTTGATCACTAATTCCATCTAATAAAACCTAATGCAAGTACCAAATCAATGCATATGCGCAATGCCATAAACATGTAAAGACAAAATAATTCTGTATTTTCACAAAAGATGCAATGGAAATGCAATAAGCAGACCCCACAAATTCTTAGCCCTTGTAGCAAGCAACAAACAAGCTAAGCAAGACACTGAGACCAAGAAGGATAATGCCCTAATAATAAAACAAAAAGGAGATAAATGAAAAGAATAGATTTTAAAGAAAATCAATGAAAAATACGTATTTGGTCACAACAAAAGCAATCAACAAGAAACACAGGAACTCAGGAAGACTCAACAATATTCACAACCCACCCAAAACCTCCACACATCAAAATATCAAGCACGAGGAGATATGAACGCGATTGTTCCAGGAACATTAATGTATGTATGTGAATGTATGTATTGCATCCCGTGCATATACATGACTGTAAGTTCTCTGACTTGCGTATATAAAGGAAGAGGTGGTAAAAAATAAGGTAAGATCGAAATTACTTCAAGGGACTTCCGATAACTCAACCAACTACTAAACACAACACAGAAACATAGAGAATTAGAGAGAAAATCAATCCAATCATTCACCCAAACTCCAACAAAAAGGAAGTCCCCAGTGGAGTCGCCAATTCTGTTATGGAGAAGATCTCCTATGGCTTGGGGTGGACCACAACAGACAAGATGACACCAGAAATAAAGCCATTTCCAAACATGCTAAACATATAAATGAAACTAACACTAAGGGGCAAGAGGTGTGCCGTATTCCAGACGTTTGAAGTAGATCCCCATTGTGATTTCAATCAAACTTGTACCTATAGATTGCCCTCAACAACAACAAGATATACAAGCATGATATATATAAAGCGTTAGAATCTAATCTAGCATGTTACATTCCAATACATAAATGAAGTAATCGCATCCATGGATAAGAATATTCATAATTACACATGCAATGGATGAGAAATTGATATTTCTATTAATATGAACAAAGATACAAATGACCACCTCTATTGACACCTCGTCGAAATAGAGAACCGAGTCACTCCACTTAGGCCTCCACCACTTCAATCCTCCATACAAATACAAGCTCACAAAGATAAAGACAAGCTTGGGAAATAACACTAATGGATGCTTCAAGGACAAAGGGATGCAAACTAAAGTATATAAGAATGGGGCACAATTGCACTATAGTATATTTTCTCTACAAAGTTCTCTTCCTTCAATGCTTCATAGTAGCTCAATATATAGCCCCTCAATGGGAAGTGAAGGGTCAAAATGGAGTGTTTCCCGACATATGGAAGGCCAAGGATCAAGTCATTCATTACTTCATGGGGAAAACTCCAAATTTTTTTTTTTGAGCATAAATCCTGATGTACACAGGTGACAGTGGTGCAAGATGCATATACACAGGTTGTAGACTTGTGACCTGCATATACATATAAAAATGTATTTTTAAGGGTTCCACTAGAGCATCAGGGTAATAGTGAGCAAATGGGGTAAGACGAGTCTGCATAGGGACAAGGATAGGCCATGAAATCATGATGTATCAGGTGTGGAAAATCACGCTATAACAAAGGTTATTATTGGCCCTCCTTGTTTTGTGATGTGTATTCCTAGGTAAGAGCTTGTATTGAGTGTCAAAATTTCTCAGTTAAACAAAAGATTATATCTATGCCATTAAAACCTGTCGTAGTAGATGCACCCTTTCAACAGTGGGGGTTAGATTTCAAGGTGAGATTAACCCTCCCTCAAGCAGGAAACATAAGTGAATTTTGACAACCACTGATTTTTTCACCAAATGGGTAGAGGTGATTTCCACTAAGAGGGAAACTAACAAAGTAATAATTAACTTCCTAGAAGAGAATATCCTAAGTAGGTTTGCATATCCCAGGAAACTTGTGACTGATAATGCTACAACTTTTAAATCTCGAGATATGGTGAACTTTTGTGAGAGACACAATATTCTTGTTAAACACTCCATGCCATTTTAGCCACAAGATAATGGTTTAGTGGAGTCTATAAATAAAAATCTCATCAATAATATCAAAAAGTTGTTATTTCAGAAAAAGAGAGCACAGGACACTATGTTGAAGTATGCTCTTTGGGCATATCGAGTGACAACCAAAAAAACCATTGGCACATTTCCATTTCAGCTTTCTTATGGTACTGACTTTGTTTTTATTGTTAAATTGGGTTTGTCGGTGATGAAATTTATGCAAGATAGTATAGAGGAACCAAATGAGATTCAAAGGATAATTTTTTAGCTAATTGAAGTGCAACAGTAAAGGGAATTGCTGCCATAAAAGGAACAGACATACTGAGATAAGGTAAATACAAGGTTTGAAAGAAAGATAAAGAGTGTGACTTTTATTCTTGGTGGCATGGTTCTTAGGTTGGATGCTTGAAAGGATGAAAAATTGAAGCATGAGATATTTTATAACCTATGGTTGGGTCCCTTCAAGATTATAAAAGTTTTGGGAAATAACACATTTGTGCTGCAGAACCTGGAAGGGGAAGAACTTTCAGGCCTAGTCAATGGGTGATTTATGAAACATTTCCATGTTTACTAAGGTCGTGGGTGACCTAATCTCATTGTACATATCGATGAGTTTTCACATTTTTGTTGAATAAGACTCCAACCCATTGCATTTGTACATAATTGCAGTTTCCAATTTTAAAGGTCGTTAAAGTTTTGGCAAGAATCAATTTCAGTTTCAGGAGGCATCTCGTTTGTGTGTTCTTGGAGCTTCATGGGAAATACTCCATCCCCAATTGGAGCGAGATGTTAGTACTAGAACTGTACCCTATAATTTTCCTTTTATTTTTTATTTTGTTTCCTTTTGAATCCTTTAAATGTTTGATTTTAGTCTTTTAAAGTGTGCTTGACTTCATATTACCTTGTATCCCTTAGGTTTGTTTAAATTCATTTCTTTTTATCAATGAGTTTAGATTGGCTCTTATATTCTAAATAATTTCTTCTAATGGTCTAACATCACTAAGGTTCTCATGGATTTGTAATTTTTTTATGATAATTTCCCAAAGTTTGATGAAATTTTCAAACTGCGAAATTCCGGTAACAAGTTGTAAAGACGTTGTATATGTTTACATTGTCGGAATGTCATAAAGTGGTCAAATTTTGAATTTGGAAGTTGATCAAGTAATAATGTCTGGAAGCAGGGTTTTATGTAATGAAATGTTCATAGCACCTGACTACCGTATGAGTTGATATGACACCACTAGGTCTCTAAGATATCATGAATTGGTGTTTCCCACGATTTATCATTCATCAAATTTGAGTTGTTTTCGTTTGAATTGATATACAAGTTTCCGGTGCCATATGGAACTAATAGTTTGTCAATCTTGTTTTAGTTTATAGTTTTTCAACGGATGTTGTCCCTAGTTAACAGTCATCGAAATGAAGAATACAATTTGAAAATTAATCAGATTTGAGCCTGTTAATACACATTGGGTCGAGGAACTTCCTCGTTGTGCACAAATGTTAATTGAAGCATGCTAGTTCTCATTCTTTGAGAAAATCAAGGGATATAATGTGAAGTTACAGAGGAATTTGCCTACAAATTTATAGGTTCACAAGTAGATTTTGAAAGCCCCAGTTTTGAGGTATTAGAGGATTCAATCACAACAACAACTATATTTCCCACATAAGGCAACATATGGTTTAAGAAGAATCCATTTGAGGTTTATTTGAATCAGTTCCTTCTTCCACATCATGAGGATCTTGATTGGATTAATGGGATTCACAAGAATATTCATAAAAAAGGAATGGAGGAATGTGTTAAGTAGCATATAACGATATGTGACCTGCGAAGGAAGGTTCACCGCAATCTATAGATATCACTTAAGGTTTCTTATGCATGTTGTAGGTGTATTGAAGCTTAATATTCCTTTTTACTTGTTCAAGAGCTTATCTAAGATGGATACCATGGTTTGAAACCACCTAGGCCATACCATTCATAGCATTTTTCATCATGGATTACTTAAATTGCTAATGCTTTATGAATTGAGAAAGCAGAATTGGACTTGGTTGCATTTCTTTTTCTGGTCAAGGTTTAGAGTGGAGAAGTTAGAATCTTTAGAGGGTCAAGATGTTGATATCGATAAAGGGGAAAATGTGTCTTCAATGTAGAAAAGAGTTGTTTCGCATCCCATAGATCAAATCCAAGATAAACAAGCAACACAAAGGTTATAAAAGGAAATCTGAACAAGAAAAATATCATGTGATTGAAGAGTGCCATTTGAAAGGGGAAATTGTAGCAAAGAAAATTGAAAATGACAATCAAAATGAGGAGACTTCTGAACTCGAGGATAAGGCCATAGAAACTCCCGGAATACCAAGAGAGTCTGTGGAAATATCAACTTCAAAGGCACTGGAACAAGGTATGGAAGAACAATTACTTTCCAAGCCAAATAAGTTTTATACTCGTGCTCTGAAGTCTAAAGGTGTTAAGTGGAGACCAAAAACTAGGGATTCTAACAAATTAGGGATGAACATGAAAACAATTTTAAACTATGGATTAAAGAATGAAAATTTGATTAACATTGAAGAGTCCTCATGTGAAGAAGGTTCTAAGTAAAAAAGGGTAGAAGGAATGCTAGCTGAAGCTTTAGAAAATATTGAAGAGAGCCTTAAGAGGAAACACACTCATATCCTATAAATGCTGAGAACAAAACAGAATATGTTGATATACAAGGCTTGGAATGGTATCCCAAAAATCAAGAATCCCTTGTAGATGAAAATCAAGCAGAGGATGGAACAGATCAATGTATGGAATCCCTTGTAGATGAAACACATTTTAAAGAAGAGTCAGAGGTGGAGAATCTTAAAAAGGCACTTCAATACTATAAAATACAGGATACTCATCAAATGAGTTGATACAAGCAAATCAAAGGCTAAGGGAAGACCTTGAAGAGATTAATACAAATTATGTAGATTTGGTTGAAGCTACTGAAGAAGCAGTCAAAAGAATAAAGTCGGCACAACAAAGAAATGAAGAACTCACCAAGAAAGACCAAGACCTTCTAGAAAGACTTCAAACTATGGAAAAACAATATCGACATTTGCAAAGGAGATCTCAGGATTTAGATGGCTTAACCATGTTAGCTGAAGCATCATGTCGTATTTTACCTAATCAACTTACAATCCTCAGTTCATTCATGTGACATAATCATCAATAGTGAAATAGCTATCAAAAGCTCAAGATGGTTCAAACACATCAATGAATTTTGGCTCATCAAAATCAACAGGTGTCATAGCAATACAATTGTCAAATATTTACAAAATTAGTTTTGATAAAGTTAGATTATGATTATCAAATGTAAATCCTTATTTTTCTATTTTGGGCATATTCGACCCGTGAGTTTTGGATCTAAAAATTGTTTCTAGATCTATGTTTAGTTATTAATGTAAACAATCAAATAGTAGAGGGGTTTGTTTTTTGTAAGGGTAGAGAGAGAGAATGTTGGATTTGCAACAATATTACTCTATATTTCTGTAAGCTTTGTTTTAAAGACCATTTTTGAAGATGATATATATATATATATATATTATGATCCAGCTTAGCCATTAATAAACGTTGAATGCATGCTTGATCTGTTTGATTTGTGTCTATTTATGAATTCATGTATGATGGAGTATTTATCATGAATGCTCATATATTGTCTTTGTGTTTATAATTCCTGTTAACCCAAAAAATCCCTCACTAAGCTCTCCATGACCTACACCACCCAAGGAAACCACTTCACGACCCTCCATTAGACCCCCACACCCTAAAAAATGCTTAAGGATGAAGAAAAGGGCTTAAAAACCCCAAAAATGAGCCTAAAATACTCTCATATGAGCTAAAGCCCCCCAAAAGGGGCTACAACCCTAAAAGGAGCTAAAATTAGGGCAAAAGGGGCTAAAAGCCCAAAAAAGGGGCTAAATCTCAGACCAACGGCTTAAAACCCTAAAACCCCAAAAAAGCTATAAATGGAGGGTGGGGGGTCACTCTCAAAACACTTCTCCCTTGCATATTGTTATGCTGCCCATGGATGCCTTGAGACCCTTTGTCTCGCAAGCCACCCACACTCCCTCTCCTCCATCTCCATTGAGCCATAGCTCCCCCATCCAAGAGAGAGGTGCTTCTTCAAGCTAGGGCATGGTGGCCCATTTCCACCCAAAGAGAAGGTATAGCTTGTTATTTTCTATTTTTGTTTAATGATTTCTTTGCTTTCTAATCCATGGTTTATTTGCAGGTTTATTGCCTAACTTGTTTTGTAGGTTTTTAGTTTCTAATAGTTGTTTGTAGGTTATTGGAAGCAGAACCCTAACCCATTGTTTGCAGAGGAGTTCTCCATCATTTCTCTTCTTTCTGTTCTATATTTCGTTTCTGTTCTATTTTATTTCCTGTTCATTTTTACAGCATTCCATCCAGAAACCTATCCTTCCATCCTATAAACGGAAGGTAGCCATTCCTGCCCCTGTAGCAAGGAGAAATACCTGCTACAGAACTGGCGACCATACTAGGTCGATCCCAGAGGATACCTGGTCCAAATTTTTAAAATTTCAAGCTTTTCAATTTTTGCCCTAGTTTTTAAAATTTCATGTCAAATCCAGTTTAGATCTAGTTTATTTCTAGTTCTTAGCATTGTCGAAGCCTCTACCAGGAAAATCTGAGTCAGTTTGGCCATAGTACAGGTTACTGTCAGCCAGATCTGACTCAGGATCAGAAAAATGCCAAATCCAGGGCAGGTCGCACTTATCGGGCCTGAATAGGGGACGAGGGCGCACTTAATGGCCTAAAAAGTGCGCCCTAAAAGGTGAGACTTCACTCAGAAACACAGACCGCGACTGTTTGTGAAATTTGTGCGACCCCTCGCCTGTTTCTGGAAAAAAATTGCGATCCCCTCAACAAATTTGATCAGAAATGTGCAGTCTGTCAATCAGAGTTTCAATTTCAGTTTAATAGGGACTGTCAGCACGGCTCAGTCGCCTTTGTCTAGCACATAAGTTTAATTTCAATTTATGTTTTAATTTCCTGTAATTGCATCAACAAACAATGTGTAAATTCCAAACAAATTTTAATGGCTTAATTAAATGAATGTAGCTTAACTAAAATCAACATAAAACTAACTGTCTTGCTCACCCTTCCTCCTCTACCCATTCATCACCCTCTGTCGTATTCTGGGATATGACGAAGGGCAAGCTCATATAGTCCTAGGCTCTTCATTGAATATTGTTCTAAACCATTAAAACCGAATGACCTGGAAGGTATAGGGGGTAGAGAAGGAGGGCTTCTCATGGCGCTAAGCGTCCTCCCTGTTGACCAACCTTGCATCCGGGAGGTGACCTGTGGATCTACGGATGGGATTAGTCCCATTGTGTTGAGAGCCTAACACCTTCTCTTGGTTGAAGAGGAATATCAGTGTGAGGCAGTCATCTAGTTAGGTCATCAACATTCAGGGTAAAAACTGTATCTGTTTACAAATTTCTGATTATTCAATGCTTGCATACACAATGACATGAAATCTACCACAATATTATGAATTCATAAACCATTTGCAGCTACCAAATACTAGAAATACAGACAAACAAATACACCATACCAAGTAATCAACCCAACTCAGTTCATGACGCTGAGAGAGCCTTAAAATTTATCAATTTACACTAAGTTCTAACAAATCTGTAGTCTTTGAGGACATAAGTCCCTGACTGCTTCAACCATGGGAATTACTTGGGCTCTGCCCAACAACTCATTATGAGGAGTACCACAGGAACCCCAAAGTAGCTGGCCGCTGAGAGGAATTGCCAAGCGAAATGGGAAATGACCCCTTTCGATTGAGTAGAAAACACCCGTGAGGAAAAAGCCAAGCGCTGACTTCTGGTAGTCTTGGTGGTTGAGTGACCACCTATAGCCAATAGGAAGCCATTGAAACCGGGGTCTAAACATCATTCCCATCAGTTTGATAAACATCTAACACAATTGATCCCCCATGCTCTTCCTCACGCATAAGAGGCGAACCACCACCATTCGAGACAATAAATTGACACCGTCGAAACCATTCTCAATAATCTCCCACTCCATCAGAGGGCCACACAGCCTCTGATTCAGATTCAGACCCATACCAATCTGAACCAAACCTCCATACTACACCATCAAGCCCCATAGCTGGTGCAAATCTGGATCCATTTTCCAGCATAACCATAGCAAGTGGACCCATGTCCACACCACAACCTATCACCAATAACCCTGCAGGTGGCCTAATCACAGTCATGCAAACTGTCATCAGTCAGCTGCCACCACCTATAGTGACCAGCCAAGCTGGCCCACTTGCAACACACGGGTGTAGTGGCCCTTCCACACACACTGCCCCTCCTACCACACACTGCCCCTACTGTCATACATGGGGGCAATGTCCCCTCCACTCACATTGTTCCTCCCACCACAATTGGGGGCATTATCCCATCTACAATGACACAACCAATACCCCCAGTTATGCACACACATTATGCACCTGCAAACCCCACCACCATCCCTTCCCCATATCACATCAACCTGGGGTCTAATATACCTTTCATGGCTCGTCTTAACTTGCCTGATTTGGTTCGATTGATAAACGACCCCATTCGCCATCAAGCATTTTGGACTCCAATGCCAACTAAGCTGCCATCAGACATCCCCAAGTTTGAAGGCAAGGCAGGGGAATATCCCCAAAACCACATTATGACATTCCATCTATGGTGCTCGTCCAACAACATCGTAGACGATTCCATCAGGATGAGGCTATTCCAACACACCCTTACAGGTGTCGCGGCCAAATGGTACATTGAGCTACCATAGGCCAAATATCCAGATTTCAACTCCTTAGCTTTCATGTTCCTACAGTATTTCCAACTCCCTGTCAGATATGACGAAGGGGTGGAGATCCTGTTATCCGGTCACCAAAGCACTGCGACACATATAACTGACCACATCCATGAGTGACGGTGGCGTCACAACTTATGTAAAATCCAACTTGACGATAGGATCTTCTTGGATTGGTTCCTCAAGACCTTGCTCCCACCCATAGCAAAGGACGTTGCATCTGAACGTCCCCAATCCAAAGAGGATGTCATACTGAAAGCAGTCAAGATATCTGTACACCGTCATTCCAGACGCCCCCCCGTCCAAACACCTCCTATCGGGATGCACCAGGGGCATCCCATGCTGCGGACGACATCATAGGCTCAGTTTCCCAACAGCCACAGCACCGTCTGACACCACCTTCCATTACACCACAACCAAGCAACACTGCTAGTGTTGCTTACAAAAACCAATTTACAGACTACGCAAGAATGATGTCCCTGTTCGGAGCAACAACTTCCTATGCACAACCTGTTCCACCGCAGCAGGCTTAGGCCATGGCTTGGCCAACACAGCAGTATGCAGGGAAAATGCCCACATTTGTGGCACCTCCACCCCCACAAATCTACTACGCACCACCAGTACAAGGAGTTAAAGCCCCCGCCCCCGCTCCACCCGCTCCATTAGGACAAGTGTTCACACAACAAAACTGTCCCAACCAGCCTGCCCCTGACAATGAACAAGGGAAAGCTAGAAATAATCGGCCTAGGAACCAAGCCAATAACCAACCATAGGGAGGCGGTCAACAACCAAACCCTCCCAACAATGCCGTAACAAACCGACCCGCCCAAAACCCCCCACGACAGAATGCACCAAGATTCAATGCCCCTTGCGCACAAACCAACTGTGCACACTCTGTGAGACCTATGGGCACTATACATTTGAGTGTCCCCTCATGGGTCGTGCCAAGCAGGCCATTTAAAATGAGGTTCAACATGCTGCAAATGCCATGAACCAAGCCCAACCCAACCTGACACCACAAGGACCTCCCCCCATGGTGCTTCAAAACCCACTACCAGTCCAAGGATTGGTGGCAACCACACCGCCTTCCCAGGCCAACCCAATGCTTCGAGGGTTCCCACTGTCGAAACAGGTGTTCATCACCTGCTAGCCATGATGACTAAAGAGGTCAACTTAAAAACTAGATGGAATCAGCACGGCACCGCCACCGAACCCGCTGACACATCAACGGCATCAACGTATAAAATAGTCAACCTACCTCTTCAGTTACCCTCATTCCCGCGCCCACCCATACGTAGAATTTTCAATAACGCCATGGCTAGAGCTACAGTTAGCTATATCATTGTGGATGAACTGGCCCAAACACCAACGGCCATGTTTGCCTTGAAGGTACTCAAAACGTGCCCGACACAACGAAAAGCGTTATTAGCCGCCCTGGGGGCCGTAGACCCCTCCGACTTCAAGTTGATCACGTTCGACATGGAGAATGGAGAACCATGCATGCCATTGACCATCGCCTTCCAAATCCTGGTATCTATCCGAAACTTGGTTGTGCACCGATGCATAGTAGATGAGGGGGCATCTACGTGCGTGATGTCTACCCTGGTTTGGCAGAAACTGGGATCACTAATTCTGCAACCATCCTCCACAACTCTGTGGGCTTATGATGGCCATCCCACTAAAGCCCAAGGAATCCTCCCCCATGTCCCCACCACATTAGCCGGGAAGACAATGCTGATCGACATAGAGGTCGTCAACGTTCAACTGGACTATAACCTTATCCTCGGAAGAATTTATATGTACGCCATGAGAGCAGTCGGATCAACAGTCTTCCGTCTCATGATGTTCCCCCACGAAGGGAAGATCGTGATAGTTGATCAACTCACTTATCATGATCTGCAAGAGTTAACAACACCCGCCAACATTATCCCTACCATCACCACCATTGAGCCATAAGGGACGACTACACACGCCAATGTCGTCCTTGCAACCAACACTATGGTTGAAAACACACCAACCTACCCATTGTTGAATGTGGGCCCTGGGTTGTTTGTTGATCCCACCATGACAGCTCCTTTCCCCTCAATGTCACCGCCACCAACACAAAATTAGACTATGGACTTGTGCATGGTCTCATCCAGCACCACTGCACCCAAACAACAACCACAGTCGCAGACCCAACCACAACCACAACATCATCCGCAACCGCAACACCAACAACAGCCGTAACATCACCCGCAGCAGCAACATTTCGCATAGCCGAAACCACAACCTCACCCCCACATGCAACCATCAGGGAGTTATCTAGGCTCATCTCCAGTCCATACGATTCCCTTCCTCTTTCCCTCGCCTGGTGTCATGAGCAAGCTGGTAATGGCCACCTTAAGCCTACCCAACTTTACATTGGGAATTCCAGTGTGGTATCTTGATCCACTAGCTCAACCACCAATGCCCTAGGTGGCATTAACCCCGGTGCAGCTGATTGCGATCGAGTCTCACCCTCCACCTGGCCCGCAAAAGCCAACCACCGCACCCGCACCGCCCCACCAGAAAAGGGCCAGGGGCAAGAACGTGGAAGCAATCGTAGAACCTCGGTAGATCCCGCCTTGCACCGTCTGTGAACAACAGGGCCATCCAACTCAGAACTACCCTGAGATTCCAATGATCCGTGCGCATTTGGACACCATGGATACAAATGAAAACCTCCCCGTGGTTGAACTTCAAGGTGGTCCAATAGTGAGAAACAAGTCATTAAGAACAAACCATGCTTGCACCCTTTGCAGATTGTATGGACACTATTCTCACCACTGCCAAGACTTGTCCAAGTTTCGAATGGCTCTAGCCAACCTTAGACAACATTCCCTTGAATATGAGATCACTCTGATTGAAGAAGTTCACCCCCCACCTCCTTCTTCAGACACCATGTCCATTTATATGATGTCCAGTTCAACCGACCCTATTGTATCCACCATCATCGATGGTCCATCAAACCTATCTCTTTCATTGTTTCCCCAACCATAGCCGCAACCTCAGTTACCAGGGAAACATTGGGGTTCATTCCCAATCAACACAATCCTTTTCCTTGTTCTTTTCCTTTTCCTTTTCCTACCATCCAGGATCGTGAGTAAGTCTGCCTTGGCAACCCTCAATCTACAAGATTTCACACTGGGAGATCCTGTGTGGTACCTTGAACCACCTACCCTACCTCTAAGGCCCCAGGATGTGTTGACTCATGTCCATCCAATTGAGATGATGTTGCACCTACCTCTAGGTCCATCAAAGACTCCTCTTGTCTCCAGGCTTGCCCCTCTTCCTCCAACAGAGACTGGGGGCAAGGCCACAAAAACCACAACCAATGCCATTTACATTATCTCTAGCACCAGTTTCCCTTCCTTTTCGTTGGCTGTGGAAGATACACCTGATCTATCCTGGCACCACTTACGCGATGACGGAGATATATGTAAGACCGCCTTCGGTTTTACCCCATTCCCTTTAAATCATATTGTGGAATCGGTTCTTTCCATAAAAGACTAGATTCCATCACCCCGCCTTGTTAATGACCTTCGTCTCAGCAAGGGGGCATACCTCTTCGCTGACTCAGATTGTTGACTCTTGAAGAAGCCACGTAACGAGCTCCACCTCAAGAGAGCCTATGCCTAATACCACCTCTATGAATCCCTTATAGCGTAGTTTTTTTCCCTTTTTCGTTTTGCAATGTTTTTACCACAAATCAAAGACCACAAGTCAGGGGCAGCACCATTAGCTACTAATCCCCTGGAACTGGTTTGAGACACCTCTCACACCTCCGAGCTCAAATTTATATCTCCTTATGAGACCATTGTCTCATGTTTAACAAACAAATTTCGGGACCGCTTCCTGGAAGTTACCTTGATTTATGAGCCACATCATGGTGATGCAAGTGTCTGTAGACCTGTACTTGTATCACTCTTTCCTACCGCTACTCATGCAGATTTTTGGGCCACTTCCCATTAAGGAATCCCATTTTTACTTTTATTTTGTATTTTAACACACAATTGTCTTCTCCATTCACCGCACCTTACGCGGATCTGTGGACCATTGTCCACAAAACAAGTTATTTTTCTTGCACATATTTGGCATAGAACTGCCCATGGACTTGCACTCACATCATATGTAGTCAAGTCCATTCACCGCAACTCACACAAACAGCTCTCATGACCTCTGTTCGAGAGCCACCTCGGTTTGTGTGCCTCTGCCACACAGACTCGCGAGCCTCTGCTGCGATCTATCCCGCGCATGCATTGGTATCTTTGAGAGACTTCTGCTCCATCCATACTGCACGAATGACCTTTGGACCATTGTCCACCATCCCGACATGGGGCACCGCCTGTGCCACCGCAATCGGTTGACCACACTGGAGTTTCATTTAAGCTCTTTTCTTACTCCTAAAAATAATGAAAAGATAGCCGAGCGCAGCTGCTTCCTTTCCCGCTCGCTAAAGTATAGGAAAGGGCGTCTACATCGTCTCGTTTACCTCCTTTTGTGGACTATGTAGACTATTAAATGAAAAGGACCTCCTTGGCACACTCAAGCCAAGACCGTTCCCCTCAGCATACTTTTATTCTTTCTTGGGCAGAGGGGCCGCACTTTACGAAAAAGCTCACCACGGGTTGTCATTAAGCTCTTTTCCAACCTTTTCATCAAGAAAATATTACCGAGCAAACTTGGTTTCATTCATGCTCATAAAAGTATCTGAATGACCGTCCAGTTAGTATAGGTTTAACCTTTTCCAGCCTGATTGGACTACCAACGGTAAAGAAGTCTCTCATCCCCTACAGGATGGGAGAGCTCTCCTATGTATACTTTTATCCTTTTTCGGGCATAGGAGACTACCAACGAAAAAGATCCCCCACTGGAGTCTTCTTCGTGCTTTCAGACTCTCTAAAATTGAAAGCACCATCGAGCATTTACCTTCTTGGGCTCGCCAAAAATCCACGAGATCGTACCATAGTGGTGTCCCTAGACACCACCCCACAGAAAATAGTTTGGCGGTATTCCCCCTTTGGGTCGCCTTTGTTCAGAGTACTCTGCAATGTGTCTTCCTTGGATCCCATCAATATCAAAAGCGTCTACCTCCTCCAAGTATTTCCCATTTGCAGTGACATTCTCGGTATTACAGCTATGATCCCATTCCCATGAGTCAAGTTTCATTTGCTGCCTGGTCTGCCCTGCCATCATACTCTGAACAAAGAAAGTTTGAGTCTACCACACTCCCCCTGCCCTTGTTCAATTCTTTCGTCCCCCCCCATTCAGTGGGTCAGTCCGCAGATTGTCTCACACCTTTCAATTATCTCCCTCGCACTCCTGGTCAAGGAAACATCATTGCCTTGACTAGGGGCAGGTCTCCCTCTGTCGATGACAACACATATATTCCAGAGGATAGACCCAAAGGTCCTGGTATCCTGGTTTCATTAACCTCATTGATGAGTTCCTTGGACCACTTGAGAGGATTCCTTAGTGCCTCTCGGGATGGTTGTTTCTCACGTGCTCGACTCCAACTACATCATCGCACTGTTGAGATTCGTACAGGGTTGGGTCCGCACAATACTTGGTCGAATACCTCGAATGTCACCTAACTCTAGCACATGGATTAGTCTACTTGAGGGACCTAAACAGGTTATGTCCCCTATGATTTCTGGGTTGTGTTGGAGATAGTGTTCAGAAGCCCTAATAGTGCTTCTATATAGATTTATGATTGATGCAGCATACTTGTACCACAGAGACTCTGACTCTCAATCAGTGAGTCCATACAGCTATGTATCGTTCCAGATCCAGCAGACCATCAATCATGAAGATATAGCATTCCATGAGATTGCCATGGGTCCAATGTACCAGATGAGTATTGTATTCAGCCTCACATTGAGGCAACCATTATTGTATCATCAGTTGTATATGATCGACTCTTGTATTTTAGAGCATAGATCAAATTATTATTTTGACATTGTCACGAGCATGGGGATGCTCGCCTCATCCATATACATGTCACACATTATTTGTATCTCACCCATTGATGGGAACCATATTAATACAAAAACCAAAAGCCACCATGCCCCAGCCCCGGAAGCACCACCTCACCGCAACAAATCCTATGATGTCCATTGGCCACACGATGAGCTCCTGCCCTCACACATCAGGGGGCAATCTGTTAACCCAAAAAATCCCTCACTAAGATCTCCATGACCTACACCACCCAAGGACACCACTTCACGACCCTCCATTAGACCCCCACACCCTAAAAAATGCTTAAGGATGAAGAAAAGGGCTTAAAAACCCCAAAAAGGAGCCTAAAATACTCTCCTAGGAGCTAAAGCCCCCCAAAAGGGGATAAAACCCTAAAAGGAGCTAAAATTAGGGCGAAAGGGGCTAAATCCTAGACCAAGGGCTTAAAACCCTAAAACCCCAAAAAAGCTATAAAAGGAGGGTGGGGGGTCATTCTCAAAACACTTCTCCCTTGCATATTGTTATGCTGCTCGTGGATGCCTTGAGACCCTTTGTCTCTCAAGCCACCCACACTCCCTCTCCTCCATATCCATTGAGCCATAGCTTCCCCATCCAAGAGAGAGGTGCTTCTTCAAGCCAGGACATGGTGGCCCAATTCCACCCAAAGAGAAGGTATAGCTTGTTATTTTCTATTTTTGTTTAATGATTTCTTTGCTTTCTAATCCATGGTTGATTTGCAGGTTTATTGCTTAACTTGTTTTGCAGGTTTCTAGTTTCTAATAGTTGTTTGCAGGTTATTGGAAGCGGAACCCTAACCCATTGTTTGCAGAGGGGTTCTCCATCATTTCTCTTCTTTCTGTTCTTTATTTCGTTTCTGTTCTATTTTATTTCCTATTCGTTTTTACATCATTCCATCTAGGAACCTATCCTTCTGTCCTATAGACGGAAGGTAGCCATTCCTGCCCCTGTAGCAAGGAGAAATCCCTGCTACAATTCCTTCTTCTCATAAAGTGTTTCTGCTAAGGATACTTTAAATCTTGATATATGAGTACAGTTTGTACCTTATGTATTCGAGGGTTAACCTGTTTTGTCTTGTGTTGATATACATATGTTTACTGGTCCTTAAATCCATTTCCTTGAAATATCAAAGCTATGTTGTGGAATACCTATTATGATAATTGAACTCTTAGCCCTTTATCGTTTTCTAAACTTGAATTAAAATGCAACCAATTCTAAAACCTAAATCTTTCCAACTTGAGATGCCTAGGATTTGTACCCTTGTAGTCTAGTACAAATTCCAGTACAAATAGGGCGCATGAGTCGACTTGATAATTGATAAATCATCGGTCCTCTTTTGGACGCTTGTCTTTCATTCATTGGCTTCATGTATTCAATACATCCCTCCCTAACCTCAGGAAAATCATGCCCCTTGATCTTGTTGCGATGCACAATCAATTGTTGGTTTCTTCTTTATTATGCACATGTACATCACCTTGCAATGATACTACGCTTGACCAACGCATGGTTCACTAACTATATATACATATATTTGTATATATGTATATATGTATACATACATATATGTATATATGTACAAGTGTGTGTGTGTGTGTGTGAATATACATGTACATATGCATATGTGTGTCTATATATATACACACACACACACATACATCATACATATATTTAGGATATCCATGGTAGGGCATTGGTATTGGGATCTTAACCATGTTCCTTACAATAATAAATGATATTACATCATTTACATTATGTTGTCAAGGGTCAAAACTAGGGACAATACATGATGTTTAAGAAAGAGGTGTTGCAGTGTATGAAGATGTAAGCGAAGCACATCAAGAGCTAGTGGCATGCTTTGTGGAAGTTCTTTGCCAATTGTAGAAACCCTTTGAGATATCCCAACAACTTTCTACTATCATTACTAAAGTGACCATAAATTTGAGATAGATCATTGGAAACAAGAAAGGCTTGTTAGACTTGGAAACAAAAGTGGAGAAAAGGTAAGTGACAAAGAAATATAATTAAGATTCCTAAGCAATAGAGTATAAGTTGAAGCATGAAGAAATATAATTATATTAATCATGGATCCCATAGTGGTGGACATTAAATGGCATTAAGAAGTGGTGCATTAAGTGTTATACCTTATGGGTGAAGTTCTAAAAGCACAAAGGAGTGGTAATATGAAACAAATGTTTAAGCTAACATACTATACTATATTAGACTCCATCTACAACAAATGCAAATGTGGAGCACAAATTCAAGATATATGAGAGAGATGGGTTATATAATCACTCCTTAAATAATAGGAGAACCTCCAAATACCACAAGACATTCATATATCGAACTCACATGTTCTCTTCAACAATGATAACATGACATATATATATATATACTTATTCACTCATTGCAAATGTGGGTCCTATATTAGGATGACCACTATTACATATACATTTAAGCCCATATATTCCCCCCTTGGGATCATATCATATACATTCCCATATATGCCCCTCTTGGAGCACAAAATATCATGTTTAAGTAAGGTGCGTTGGAAGATGAAAATAAGTGATTGCAAAACTTGGCAAGCAAGCTTGCATGGAAAGCACATACCCTGTTCACCACTGCTTGAGATATGGATAAGTGAGTTGAGGTTGAGATCTAGGCCCTCATAGAGATTGATACCACCAAAGAGACTAACATTGAGACATACACTACCAATTTGTATAATGACTCTAGGAAGCTAGTATTGCGTGAAACCCATCTTTGAAGAATTTTCCATATTTTAGGAAGCAACTATCAAATAAATCCTAGAGTTGGAACATCTTTTTGAAGGTTAAGCACCAAAACCAAGTTGGGTCAAGTTGGAAGGAATGGTTGAGGATTGTCATGGACATATTTTACCTAAGAACCTAGAGCATAAAGCATAGATTGACAGAGGTGTGATATGCTGAAGACTTGAATCTATGGAAGCCTAAGGATGCAATCATGGAAAATGCTCAGGATTGCCCTTAAAGGCATCTAAACCATCTATGCATTTTTCTTGAAGGAACATAGATCCTTTTGTATGGGTGGGTTACATTTATCAAATTCTAGATTCATCTAGAATATGTATATATATATATATATATATATAGAGAGAGAGAGAGAGAGAGAGAGAGAGAGCACTAGGATTCATAGTCGTTATGTTCTTGCTTTATATAATGGAATCTACATTTTGTTTAGATTTGTGCCCCATTTACGGAATTGGTGCTCTCTAGTTGAGTTGAAGGCACAAGGCTTGAACATAATTATTATTTTGCTAAATATAATGTGATTGCATGGTTTTTTTGCTCATATTTACTTTGTTACGAAATATCTTGACAATGTTTACATTATCATGGTGTCTACGGATGAGTTTATTCCTTCTTGTTTAGATGAGTTTAATCTTTAAAATTTTGCACATTAAATATTGAACAACTATCAAACATGCCTAGGGTGAACCTTTCTTTCTTTGAAAAATTGAATATGGCAACATACGAAATCATGTGAACATTTTTTTTTTACATTATAAATTTTAGTTTTTTAATTTATTTTATTTTGATAACAACATGATATTATTCATAAAGATCATAAAATACATAAACATTTAAACAATACAAAAAACATAAAAAATAATAAATTTAATTTCCATTTATAATTTTCTTCACTAAATTTATATATAATCAAATTCTAACATTTACAACGGTCTCACAAAATGGCCAAACTCTAGCCAGATGACTTGTATCCATGAGCTTGGAAGTAGTGTTGTAGATTATGTTATATCTGATATCCCTATATACAACAAATTAATAGATTCCAACATCGTCAACGACCATCAGCCTAACTCTGATCATAGACCTTTATTTATAACTCTCAATATTTCCATGTATAGCGATCCCCAGGAGGAAAACTATCATTGCCAAAAGCACCTGATCTTCTATAAAAATAAAGATGACATTTTTCTCCATAATCTAAAAAATGGTCTGGTTCCTTTATCTAGTATGGAGAATATAAAAAATCTCTACCATAACTTTGCTACAACCCTCTCGTCATCCATTAACAGGTTCTCTATTGAAGTCTCAACTAAAACAAGCAATAGTAGAACCAACCCTTGGTCTGATCAAGAGTGTAAAGATGCGAGAAAAAAAATTAAGCAATCTACTACAGATTCAATAAAAATGGACAAGATAAATCACCACAAAGCCTTAAGTAAAATAAAATAAAGACATTATCTAAGTAAAAGGTAGGAAAATATTCTACACCTCTCCAAGGTGGCTCCTTAGAAATTCTGGAGGCAAATTCTAAATTGCAAAACAAAAGAAGACAATAAAATTGCTTTAAAATATTGGAATTCCTATCTTAAAACACTTTATGAATCCTCGGATACCAGAGATAACATTCAAACCCTTCTTACAACGAAATAAGTTTTTTCGTTAGAAGACATAGATTTCGGGGTTAAGCACTTAGCAAATGGAAAATCCAAAGACATTGAAGGCTACAAAGCAGAAATCTTAAAAATTGGAGGGCCTTTCCTCATCTCACACATCCACAAACTCTTTAATCTAATGGTCAAGCAAGGGTTTCCTACACCTTAGACTCAAATCCTCATTATTCATATTTTCAAAAGTGATGATAAAAATGACCCCTCTAACTATTGGACTATTATGATTAGCCCTCTCTTAGCTAAGTTATATGGTATTATCTTAGAAATGAAGATCAAGGGATGGCTAGAAATGGAAGGTGCGAGCTAAAGGCCAAGCAGATTTTAGAAGGAATCATTAAACCACATACCACCTCCTTACACTTAGGATAATTGCAGAGGAATGTCGTAATAATAAGTCTAACCTATTTTGTTGCTTTGTGGATTTTAGAAAAGCTTTTGATACAGTGCCTAGAAATAACCTGTGGAAGTATTTTTATTTTTTCATTCTCTATATTTTTTTCGCTCCAAGAATTTGAATTCTGATCAAGGTTTGGTGTTGGTGATCTCTGGATCTTCCCATTTCTTGACTCTCGGCCTCGGTTCGGTGTTTGTTTTGGAGCTCGACATGTTGTTGAGGTTTCTTGAAGTCTTTGCAGGCTTGAACAACTCGTCTTGCAGTTTGAGCATTGGCTGGTGTTTTCCAAGGTTTCTTCCCTCGCATGACTTTGCTGGGATTGGTCGTGCTCAGTTGATGGCATCCTCTCTGCTACTCGGATGCTTCTCTTGGAGGAGTCTTTGATTCAGTAGCGTTTTTGGTTTCCTAGGTGCTATTCCTTTTTAATTTTGGATTGGGTGCTTTATGCCCCCAATTTCTCTGTGCTTTGACAGTCATGGCTGATGGATGGGGTTCCTCCCCTCACCCTGATCTCACATCCTTCAGAAGATTGGTTGCATCAACCATCAGTAGGAATCCCTCTTAGACTCAACAGTCTTTTGTCAAGAAACTCAAAAATATTCCCTCAGTGGATCTACCAGCGGATCAACCTTTCCATACAACTTTGAATATTGCAGATTGGGGTCTAATTGGCCAGTTTAATAGTCTTTGGCCATCTCCTAAGGAAATCGAAGGGTGGGTTCAAAGAAACTAGAAACCTCTCATCTCGGAAGGCATCTACAACAACTTATAGGTAAAGGATATTGTGTTTTTCTTTTTGAAAACTCAGAGGATAGAGATTTAATTTTTCAGGAATGAGCCATATTTCATGGGTCCTCAAGGGCTTTACTTGAATAAGTGGACTCTAGATTTTGATCTGAATCAAGATGTCCCTTCTGTTGTTCCTGTATGGGTTAGATTTTCATATCTTTCTCTCCATTGTTGGAGCTTGGAGTCCCTTGAATCTATAGGAAATACTTTGGGAAAGTATATTGATAGGGATGAAAGAAGAGGACAATACACTTGTGCTCGAATTTGTGTTGAGGTTGACCTGGAGGTAGGGCTTCCTGAAGCTATTCAGTTGAAAGTAGCAGATTGGTCTCATGTGCAGGAGCTTGACTATAAGAAATTGTCATTTAAGTGTGGACATTGTCATGTCTACGTGCATTTTGCTAGATCTTGCAAGAAGAAAGTAGATGAGGAAGCCTCCAAAGAAAAGGGAGAACAATGGACACAAGTCCAAAAATCAAGTTCACCAAAGCAAGGAAATAATTCTAAGGGAAATAGAGCAGAATTTAGGTCAGGTAGTAAGCCCATCAGACCCAAACAACATGAAATTGGAACAACTATGAAGGGAGTATCAACTCAGAACAATTTTGAAGTTCTGAATATCCCTGAAGAACAACCTTCAATATCTAGAACAACTATGAAGGAAGTAACATCCCAAAATAATTTTGATGTTCTTAGCATCCCTGAAGAGATACCTTTAGTTCTTGAAGAGGGAAAAGTTCCCCAAGCTTTTGATCAGTCTCGAGAAGAAAGAAGAGCATTAGCTGAAACAAATATTGGCTACCTTATTGAGGGATACTCTCCAACTTATGCAGAAATGGCAAAAAAAAAAAGAAAACCATGGAAAAATCCACCTCATCGGAAGAAGATTCAATTGAGAGGTCCTAAAAAAAGGACCAAAATCTCTCAAGAAGGTTCGAGAGGAAGAAGCTGAATGCTTGAAGATGCAAGGAAGCCAAGCTACAATCGACATGTCAATTGCAAGGACTACCAGGGGTAGACCTTCAAAAGGAGGTCCTATTCCCTCTACCAATCTTAAATAATGAACATTGTCTCTTGGAATTGTAGAGGGCTTGGAAACTCTCCAAAAGTGGAAGCTGTAAAGATCTCATAAGAATGGATTCTCTAGACGTTTTACTGCTCCAAGAGACAAAAATAGATAAAGACTCCCTTCTGTCCTTAAGTAAAAAGAGTTGGAATAGAAATGTTGGGTTGGTTGTGAGTGCTCGTGGTTCTGTGGGTGGAATTGCTACCTCGTGGTCAAAGAACCTTTTCTCTCTATCAAACTCTCATTCAACACAACATTAGATTTTTTCTGAACTCCAGCACCTTCCTAGTATGATTTCTTTTTCTTTGTTCAATCTCTACATTCCTCTTAATCTCCAGGAGAAATGAGAATGTTGGACCTCTCCGAATGATTTTATTGATGCAAATTCAATTACAAATATTATAGTTGCTGGTGATTTAAATATAATGATGTATTCCAAGGAAAAGAAAGGCGGAATATGTGGGAGAGATCCCTTGGTCAATACAGTGGAGAATTTAATTTAATTTTGGGACTTGATCGATTTCAAACCTAAAAAAGGTAGATTTACTTGGACGAACAATAGAATTGGTGCAGCTAACATCTCTGTTAGGCTGGACCGTTTTCTTGTTCAGAGTTCTCTGCTAATGGAAAGAAAGATTATTATTTCCTCCAGTATTCTGTTAAAGCTAACATCGGACCATAAACCGATTTTGTTGCAACTGAAAGAGGAAGAGGATCTCGATCCCATTCCCTTCCGGTTCAGTCCTTTGTGGATTGGCAGAGACGGGTTTATGAACATTATTTCCAAGGCGTGTGATCTTCCAGTATTTGGATCTCTGAACTTTGTGTGGGAGAGGAACTCAAAAACACTAAAATTACGTTAAAAGAATGGATAAAACTCTCTCAGAAAAATTCAATCAGCGAAAGAAAAGAGGCTCTAGAAAAGCTGGAAAAAATCCAATTGGAAATGGAAGAATAAGAAATTAACTCTTCCATGTTGGAAAAAGAAAAACCAGCTCGATTTTATTCCTTCCATGCATTCAGAAAAGAAGAATAATATTGGAGGTTGAAGTCACATAGCACTTGGCTGAAAGCAGGAGGTCAAAATACATCCTTTTTTCACAAACAGTGCAGAGCTAGACTTTCTCAAAATCATATCTCCGAAATTAAACTAGTTGTGGAAGTACATTTCTAGAACATGTACAAAGAAGATGGATTCATTGATTCTGATTTAACCTCTGAAATCTTGACTAATATTCAATGCTTAGAGCGGGATGAGGAAAATGAAGAGTTAATGTAGCATTTTTTGAAGAAAGAGATCATAGATGTTATTTGGTCTATTGGGTCAGATAAAGCCCTAGGCCCTGATGGTTTTTCTTTTCATTTCTACAAAGTTTGCTAGTCAATAATAAGGAAAGATTTTCTTCGGATGATCAAATCTTTCCAGTTAAAAGCCAAAGTGGGTGGATGCGCCAAATCAACTTTCCTTGCTCTTATCCCTAAAGAAGTTAATCCCTCTTCTTTGGATCGATTCAGACCAATCTCTCTTTGTAATGCTTCTTATAAAATTTTCTCTAAAATTTTAGCTAACAGGCTTAAAACCATGCTTGGCAAGTTGATTTCACCTCTTCAAGGAGGGTTTGTAAAAGGGAGGCATATTCTAGACAATGTGATCCAAGTTCAGGAAGCCATGCTTTCTAGTTTCGATCGAAAGGAGAAGGGTATGCTAATTAAACTCGATATGGAAAATGCCTTTGACAGGGTAAATATTTCTTTTCTCTACTCAGTTATCCATTCTTTTGGTTTTTCCCTGCTTTCATAAATTTGATAAAATCCTGTATTGATAAGCCGTGGATAGTGCCATTGGTTAATGGCAGACCAACAAATTTCTTTCAAGCTTCCAGGGACCTTCGGCAGGGCTGCCCTCTCTTGCAATTTTTGTACAATCTAGAGGCTGATGCTTTGACCAGAAAGTTAACTGCAAGGAAGAATGATGGGATTATTTGAGGAATTCATCCAGCTAGTGGCGTTGAAGCTATTAACCATGCTCTCTTTGCGGATGACACGTTGCTTATGGGAGGGGATTCTCTCAAAATGGCATGACTTTTTGCAGAAATCATGCACTATTTTTGTATTATATCACGTGCTCTTATTAACAATCATAAAAGCGTCGTGTATGGCTGGAATGTAGACCAACCTACTATTGCAAATATCTCTCAGATTTTAGGCTTTGAAGGATTTGCTATTTGGGATAAGGTTAAGTATTTGGGTCTCCCTTTAACCTTGGGAAAAAAATAACCCTTCTCTCTGGTTGGAAATAATTGGTAAGATAGAAGCCAAGATTACCTCATGGGGTGGCCGTTGGATCATGAAGGAAGGGAATCTTACTTTGATTAAGTCTACTCTCTTAGCTCTTCCTATTTACCAATATTCTCTTCTCATGGCCCCTAAATCAATTACAAATCGAATTTCCAAACTGATCAGGGTCTTCCTCTAGCGAGGGGGAAAAGGAAATCAGAATCAAATGCATTTGATCAATTGGGATGTTTTCAAAAGACCTTTTTTTTCAGAAGGGGGACTACAAATCAGAGATCTGAAATTGGTTAATTTAGCGGTGGGAGGCAAATTGTTATGGAAGCTCTTCTCAGAAAAAAATCATCCGATCGGTCAAATCTTCTGGAAGAAGTATCTTAAAAAAAGGATCTCTCAGAAACCTTCAGATGTCAAATTCTCCCACAGGCTCTATTTCATGGAATCTCTGTAGAAAAGGACTCGACTTCTTTTCCAAGCATGTCTATCGTATTCCAGGAAACAGAAGAAACACACTCCCGTGGGATGATAAAATTTATGGTAATGACCCTCTCAACTCCGACTCATCCCTTGCTTAAATCAAGCTATGGTTGATGAATAAAGGATTTTTAAGACTCTCGAATCTAGTTTCTTGGGACAACCATGGTAACTGGGATGTGTGGATTCCCCCTGAACTTCCTGTGCATGCAAATCCCTCTCTGCTCTCTCAAAAAAATTTACTGTTGAACTTTCTATCTGGCAAAGCTCCCATTCATTCATCGTGCAAAGACGCGTGGGGTTGGGATCCCATAGGATCCTACTCAGTTGTGCATGGCTTCATGTCACTGCAAAAGTCTGCTAGATCCTCTCACAACACAAACTTACAAAAGTCTGTTGGCTCCACTCACAACGCAACCTTCTAGAGTTTTGTTTGGAATTTGCCTAGCTTACCAAAAATAAAATTTTTCACATGGACTCTTACGCAACAGAGAGTTCTAACTAGTGAGATATTGTCAAAATGTGGATTCTCTGGCCCTTTCAGATGTTGTTTTTTCCTTCAAGCTTCTGAAACTGTAGCTCATCTCTTTGTTGGGTGTGATTTTATTCAGAAAGTATGGATTGATTTTTTGCATGGGCTGCCTTGTCTTCCTGTCCCTACAAATTCTAAACATGTCAATTTGTTCAAGATCTGGCAATCAAGGTATCCTAGGATTTCTTCATTCAGTTATGAATGGAGGAAAATAGGGCAAGCTATGCTGAAATTTTTATGGTGGCAAATTTGGCTAGCTTGAAATGACTCGATTTTTAACAACAAAGTCATAACGCCAGAAATTATAGCAATAAAAGCTAAGGCTCTTTTTTTGGAGGTAGTTGGAAATGCTCAATTTGATGCCATCAAACTTGAAGCTAAGCATAAATGGCTTGGATCTCCACTTGTAGAAAATATTCAGTTGGGTACGGGCAGGCTCATTTTTAAATCAACGTGGGAGGTCAAAATTATGGAAAAGGAATTTTCATATTGGTGGCAAAAGGAAAAAAAGTTTCAATCTTCTTCAACGGAGCATCAAAAGGAAATCCTGGGAAAGCTGGGGCAGGAGGACTGATTTTATACCTAGGAGGAAGGCTTGAAACCAGTTTTAGTTGGGGAGTTGGACATCTTACAAATAATCAAGCAGAGTTATTTGCACTTCTAACAACATGTCAAATTGCAAAGGCAGCGGGACACAAAAACATTCAGATTTTTGGAGACTCAAAAAATATTATAAAAGCTCTAAACTCAGCTTCAAAGTTCAATAATCTCAGTTTGAATGTGACAATGCAAAGACTGCACTTCATTTTGATTGATTATGATTATGTCTCCTCCTATCATATTCTCCGTGACTTGAACAAGCTGGCATATTTCAAAGCAAATCAAGGCTGCCTTCTCCCTACCAGAATGTTAAGCTTGAATGACGGTTCTAGCGTGATGCATCCTATTCCTTAATTATGATATGAGATGTTAGATTTTTATCATTTAATCTATATGATCTTAGGATATTATCTGAGAGAATAACATGTATAACAATAATCACAAGAGACAAGAGACACAAAGATTTTTCCTTGGGGAAACCATAAAGGAGAAAACCTCGCAACTTCCTCAGAGATAGAATGAACACCAATGGAAAAAGTAAAACCCAAAGACAGAAAGATGATCTCCGACAACTGTTCTCTCTCTCTCACTTGTGCGAGCTTCTCTTCTCTCACTCTTGCGCTACAGTTGAGTGAGTGTGTGTTACAAATAGAGAGGCTCACTCTCTATTTATACTAGTTTCCGACTTGGCAATTACTTACCAAGGTCGACTTCACTAGGAGAGTATAATCACCCTAGTGCCCCTCAACTGTGGGGACTTTTCCCCCCGATCAACAAAGGAGGGTTAAATTCTATGACTTTACATGACTTGATTACATTAATGATTTTCCCGATAGGAACATCAGGGTACAATGAAATACAATACATAAGATATACAAGTGAATACATTCTGAAGTTACAAATACATCAACACTCCCTCTTAACTAGGAAGGTATTCTCTTGACACGGTTCATCAGCACAAGTCTTCATCATAGGATCATCATCATCGCTGGATCATCATCACTGGATCATCATCAAAGCTGGATCATCATCAGACTGGATCATCATCATCATCACTGCTCCTGCTATCTCGAGCAAATGGTGTTATCTCTCAATTCTACTCATCATAGGAAGTTCTATAGAGCCAACCCTTTTTCATGCTGGTTGTAGGCCTAGCCTCCATATAGGTCTTCTTCTTTAGCGCTTATATCATTGGCATGGTAGGACACACCTACTACCATCCGAGAAACACTTCAACACTTATATCCATCGGCATGGTAGGACACACCTACTAGTATCCGGGAAAGGCTCCAACACTTACATACACCAGCATGATAGGACACACCTACTACCATTTGGGAAAGGCTCCAACACTTACATCCACTGGCATGGTAGGACACACCTACTACCATCCAGGGAAAGGCTCCAACACTTACATCCACTAGCATGGTAGGACACACCTACTACCATCCAAGGAAAGGCCCAAACACTTACATCCACTGGCATGGTAGGACATACCTACTACCATCCAGGGAAATGCCCCATCACTTACATCCACTGGCATGGTAGGACACACCTACTACCATCTAGGGAAAGGCCCCAACACTTACATCCACTGGCATGGTAGGACACACCTACTACCATCCAAGGAAAGGCTCTACACTTACATCCACCGGCATGGTAGGACACACCTACTACCATCCAGGGAAAGGCTCTGCACTTACATCCGCTGGCATGGTAGGACACACCTACTTACATCCACTGGCATGGTAGGACACACCTACTACCATCCGAGGAAAGGATCTGCACTTACATCCGCCGACATGGTAGGACACACCTACTACCATCCGGGGAAAGGCTCTGCACTTACATCCGCTGGCATGGTAGGACACACCTACTACCATACGGGGAAAGGATCTGAAATTACATCTATCGACATGGTAGGACACACCTACTACCATCTGGGGAAAGGCTCAGCACATACATCTGACCATGGGAGGAACCAATCCTACCACTATGTCAAAAATGCTCACGGACTCATCACTTCCTCTTGGAAGGAAACTTGATCTAGAGAACACCAAGCTTCTCCTTGACGTACTCAAACTTCACTATGGCTAATGGCTTGGTTAACACATCAGCTATCTGCTCGTCTGTCACAACATACTAGAGCTTCACTGCTCCTCTCTGCACCATATCCCTAATATAGTGATATTTGATCTTGATATGCTTCGACTTGTTATGGAACACCGGGTTCTTTGACAACTTCACACAACTCTGGTTGTCGTAATATATACAAGTAGCATCAAACTGGAGATCAAACAAATTAGATAGTAGCTTCCTCAGCCACACTGTCTCACAACTAGTCGAACAAGATACGACATACTCTGCTTTGGCTGTACTCAGTGCCATGCAGGACAACTTCCTACTAAACCAAGAGATCACACCTGATCCCATACTAAAGCAGCAACCCAAAGTGCTCTTCCTATCAATGGCATTGCCTGCCTAATCCGAATCCACATAACCCTCCAGGTTAATATTTTGATTCGCCTCATACTTGAGCCCATAATCAACTGTACCCTTCAGGTACCTCAGAATATGCTTTGCAACAATCAGGTGAACATGTCTCAGATCTATCAAGAACTGGCTCAATGTGTTCACAGCAAAGCAAATATTTGGTCTCGTATTCGTCGGGTACATTAAGGACCCAATCATTTGACGATATGTCGTAGCATAAACCGACTCTGATGAAGCATCACTCAATAGCTTCAGGTTCGATGCCATAGGTGTGGTCATGGCCTTGCAGTCCATCATTTTGAACCTCTTCAGGATCTCTACTGCATACTTCCCTTGTCCCAGGGAGATTCCATCCACATTCTGCCACACCTCCATGCCTAGAAAGTAGTGCTTCATACCCAAGTATTTAATCTCAAACTCAGCAGCAAGCTTCCTCTTTGTGTCAGCAATCAACCCATCCTCACCTGTTACAAACATGTCATCTACATACAGTAGGAGTATCACAGGGTTCCCTTCCTCAACCTTGTAGTAAAGGTTGGAATCCGCTTTACTCTTGGTAAAGCCTAAGCCAGTCAAGAAGTTGTCAATTCTGTCATACCATGTCCTGGGTTCCCGTTTCAAACTGTACAGGGCCTTCTTCAATTTGCACACATGGGTCTCCCTGTCATGTGTCTCAAAACTGAGTGGCTGCTCCACATACACTTCCTCTTCTACTACACTATTCAAGAAGGTAGTCTTGACATCCATCTGGTGTATCTTCCATTTCATTACCGCAGCCAGAGCAAGTACTGATATGATGGAAGTGTATCTAGCTACAGGTGCAAAAGTCTCCTCATAATCTATCCCTTATTTTTGGGAGAAGCCACGTGCCACAAATCTTGCTTTATCAGCAACATGCTTGATCTTGTAGATCCACTTGGAAGTCACAATAGACTTCCCCTATGGTCTTGGGACAACATCCTAGACATCATTCTTCATGATCGACTGGTACTCCTCGATCATATCATCCTTCCATTCTTTCTTTTCTACCGCTTCTTCATAGTTGGAAGGTTCTTTATCAATGATGTCACATAATAGGGCTACATAACCAGACTAGGACCTAGTTCTCTTCCTTTCTCTGTGCATTTCTTCTGGAGCCCCATATCTTTCTACACCTTGGATAGCCTCTTGTACCCATGTAGGTTTCCTTTTGTAAGGATTATTCTCCAGGGGTGTATCTATAGGTTCCTGGGGTTCTTCCATTTCTCGATATTCTTCTGGAGTTGCTTCGTTCATAGTTGTTTCTCGGATCCTGGGTTCTTTTGTTTCTTCAAGTTCTGCATCAGGTCTTTTTCTGGATTTGTTGTAAGCAGAGTCTTCGTCAAATTGCACATCCCTACTGATGTCGATCTTCTTGAATCCTGGGAAGTATATTCTGTAAGCCTTCGAGGTTTCACGATATCCCACAAATATACCCTTCTTTCCTGAAGGATCTAACTTTGTCCTCTTTTCTTTCGGAATGTGTATGTACACCTAAAAACCAAATATTATGAGATGACTAACTTCTGATTTCTTGTCAGAGAAGAATTCTTCAGGTGTCTTATTCTCAAGTACTCTATGAGGAGTATGGTTATGTACATACACAGCTGTCCTCGTAGCTTCTGCCCATAGATGGATGGGAAGATATTGATCATGAAGCATTTCCCTTGCTACTTCCATAATCATTATATTCTTCCTTTATGCAACCCCATTATGTTGTGGATTATATGGAGTGGTCAACTCCCTCTTAATCCCTGAATCTTTGCATAATTTCTTGAATTCATCTGATGTGAATTCTCCGCCATTGTCTGATCGAAAGGTCTTGATTTTCTTCTCTATTTGATTTTCGATTAAGGCTTTGAATTCCTTGAATTTATTGAATACTTCATCCTTGCTTTTCAAGAAATATATCCATGTCTTCCTAGAGAAATCATCAATGAAAAAAACATAATATACATACCCACTTAATGAATTGGATGACATCAGACCGCATACATCGGAGTGGATGATTTCCAAGATTCCTTTTGCCTTGCTCTCACTGCTTGGAAATGTCTTCTTTGTGTTCTTTCCTTTCTCACATCCTTTGCAAATACCTTCGTGTTTTCCCTGTATTTATAGAAGACCTTCAACAGCTTTGTTTGCAAGTAGTAGTGCCCTGTTGTGCACATGTGCTAGCCTTATGTGCCAAAGTTCACTTGGTTCTACTGAGTCATGGACCAAGGCTTGTTCTGGATGGCCCTTTAATTTGTATAATCCTCCCTTTTGCTCTCCAATCAATACTGCATCATCTATAGTCTTTCGTTTTGGCCACATAAGGACTTGGCCATCTACAAATGCAACCCTCATGCCTTTTTCATTCAATACATATATGGAGAGGATATTCTTCTTTAGTCTCGGTACAAACAAGACATATTTCATCTTCATAGACTTTCGAGAGTCTAGCTTATAGGAGGATTCACCACTACCTTTTATGGGATACTGGTAGTCATCCCCAAGTTTAACTTTGTGGGGTGACTCATGTTCAGATAGTTTCACAAAATATTCTTTGAATCCCGTCATATGCTTGGAAGCCCCACTATCTATGAGCCAATCATTGCTTCCATGTGTGACAGTTCCCGTGAGGGCAGAAAACAAAACATATTCTTCATCACTTGAAGAGTCTTCACTTTCTTCTTTGATTCTCTTTCAGGGAGGTTCACCATCTTCTGTAGTGCGGGAATGATGTCTTCTTTTGTTTCTCTTCTTCTTGTGAGAGCCACCTTTGTTTCTAGGACACTCTCTGGCAAAGTGTCCTCTCTCGTCACATGTATAGCATCTGATTTTAAATAGATCTCTGCTATATATTTTAGGGTTATCTTTCTGGTGAGAATGCATACCTTTGGGATGATAATAGTCCTTTCTGATTTTCTTGGTGTGTGTTGTGAGAGCTTGATTTCTTTTCCCATGTTTTCTTCTCGAGCCACTATTCGAGCTTCTTCTTGTGAACATTCCTCCCATAGCCTACTGAAAATGATTAGCTTCCTTCTAGCACAAATCCCTTGAATGAAGGAGTCCCATGACCTAGGGAGACCATTCAAGGTGGTCATCACAATTTCTGCATTCTCCACTTCTTCATCCACTGCTTCAAGTTTTTCTTTAATTTGAGAGACCCATGTAAAGTATGATTGTATGGTCTCTGCATTATGGATCTTCACATTCTTAAACCGGTTCCTCAAATTCATCTTCTGATTTATGTTCTTCCCTTCAAATAGCTTGGTCAAGGAATCAAACATCTCTTTAGGTGTCTTTAGGGAGGACACTTGTGGTATAAGGTGATCCTTGATAGAATCAACAATAATTCTCTTGGCCTTGATCAAGTTCTTATTGTGTAAGGCCTTAGCCTCATCTCCCTCTGGAACTGGAACCTCTCCACTTATGTAGGTGTCCAATTCATTTTTTTCAAGAACTAGTGAGATCCTATACTTCCATGCCCAGAAGTTTCCAGCTCCTTCAAGCTTTTCATCAAGCTTGGGGTGATGAGACATCTTAACTCAGAACCTCAACTGGAAATACAAAAGATTTAGATCTTACCAATTTGAGATGTCCGAACTGGATCTGGAGCTGATCTTCTACAATGTTGGTTTTCTGGTTCAGGGGAAATTAGGGTTTGACTTTCCCAGAGTTCTACCCAACCAAAAACTTCGATCTTGGTCTCTAAACTTCGATTTTGAGGAGTAGAGCAATCCTATGCTGGGCTCACTAAAAAATTTCTCTTCTGTGAAAAGCCCTAATTTCTTGCTGTAGTGGTAGGTCAAAAACTGAAAATGCTCAGAATCAGATTTTGCTTCGATAGAAAGATGCGCCCTTCGATGGAGAGTTAACCTAGCCCCCTTTTGCTGGTGATTTGTGGAGAGAGACCCAAAAAGTAAGAATCCCTAGCTTCTGCAACTGCATAGTGTATTCTTCTCAACCTGGCTCTGATAGCATGTTAGATTTTTATCATTTAAGCAATATGATCTGAGGATCTTATCTGAGAGAATACCATGCACAACAATAATCACAAGAGACAAGAGACACAAAGAGTTTTCCTCTGGGAAACCATAAAGGAGAAAACCCCACAACTTCCTCAAAGATAGAATCAACACCAATGGCAAAAGTAAAGCCCAAAGACAGAAAGATGATCTCCAACAATTTCTCTCTCTCTCACTTGTGCGAGCATCTTTTCTCTCACTCATGCGCTATAGTTGAGTAAGTGTGTGTTACAAATAGAGAGGCTCACTCTCTATTTATACTAGTTTCCGACTTGACAATTACTTACTAGGGCCGACTTCACTAGGAGAGTCTAATAACCCTAGTGCCTCTCAACTGTGGGGACTTTGCCCCCCGATCAATAAAGGAGGGTCAACCTCTATAACTTTACATGGCTTGATTACATTAATGATTCTCCCGATAGGAACATCGAGGTACAATGAAATACAATACATAAGATATACAAGTGAATACATTCCGAAGTTACAAATACATCAACATGAGAAGACTGTAATCTTGGTGTTGTATATTTCAGAATTCATTGTAATTTGGTGAAGGCCCATCGGTTCTTCATAATAATAAAAAACATATTAATTGTTTTGGTTAAAAAAAAAAATAACCTGTGGAATAGGCTAGAGGAGCTTAAGGTTCCTTTTGAGTTGAGATTTACCACGATAAGGTTATACGAATAGTTCATTGCCAAGTTTAAGAATAATGAGGGGTGGACAACATATATAAATTGTAATATTGGAGTTAAACAAGGTTTCCCCCTCTCCCCTACCTTTTTTGGCATTTACATTGATAAGCTAGAAAAGTGTTTAGAAGAAGCAGGTTGCGCCGGTACAATCTTAGCTTGGATAGTTATCATATTCCTACTATATGCTGATGATATTGTTCTTATGGAAAGGTGTCCTTCTGATCTCGATAAGAAATTAAGAATTCTTAAAGATTTTTCCTCTAACATGGGTATGATTGTTAACACTAACAAGACAAAAATCATAATTATAAAATCTAAGAAAGACACCTATGCAAATTTTATTTATGATAATAGAAATTTAGAGGAAGTGACTTCTTACAAGTATCCCGGAATTGATATTCATCACAAGCTCAATTGGAACTACAGCATTGAGAAAAGGATTAATGGAGGGTGGAAAGTTTATTTTGGTCTTGAAAATAACTGTAAATCAACCAATCTCGTCATGTGGGATGAAAAGAAGTTCATATTTGAATCTCTTGTCATCCCTGTTATCTAGTATGGCTGTGAAGTATGGGGGTGCAACATTTCTAGAGAATTTTGGAGGAAGATTGAGCAAATCCATAAGCGGTTTAAAACTTATAACCTCCAAATTAAAAGCAATACGCCTTATCCTATTCTCCTCATAGAAGTGGGCCTTTCCCCCATCGAGAGCATTGCTATAACTAGGTACCTGATGTACAAGCATAAGATAAATAACATGGGAAACAAGAGACTTACTAAAATTGCTTTAAACTCAAGTTAACACCAACTATGCCTCAAGCGTTGTTGGTGTAAAGATACCATGGCTTGGTTAAACCATTGGGGCATTAATGAAAACGACATTTTGCAGAACATTGACAATGTCAAAAATATTATTACTAGATAAATTCTGGTGTGAGGAAAATTTAGCGGTTAAGAGAAAATTAAGATACTATCTGAGGAGGTCATTAATCCTAACTCGGAGGATCATAAGTATCTCTCGGCAGTAACTAGCTCACGGAAGAAAATTAATATAGCCAAGATTAGAATGAACTCTCATGAAGTCCATAGCGAAACAAGGTGTTGGTCTATTCCTAAAACTCCATGGGCGGAAAGGGTTTGCCGTATGTGTGAATTTATGAGCATTGAGGATGAAAATCACTTTCTCTTAGATTGCCTTGCTTACACCCACATTAGATCTGAGTTTCATAATATTTGTTACAATACAAACCTTTATAACCTCCTAACTTGCCAAAACTATAATGAGCTTGGAAAGCTTCTTGGCAAGCTTTTTGAGCACACGAACAAGATTTTAAAGTAAACCAAGTATTTTCCTTCTTAAAGTCCGATAAACCAAAGTTAGTCTCAATGGACATTCATCATCATCATCATCATAATTTTTTCTAAATTACATAAATATACCCATCAACAATTATATATATAAATTACTAATCCTGAAATGTCAAACAAAGTCCATTAACATAGTGTCGTCTAATGTGATGCCATAATCTCGACTTCAGTATCAAAAGAATTTTGTATACATAATGTGAAACAAGCTTTGGCATCTCAACATTGTGCGAGAGTAACAAATTTTTTAATTAAAACGACTAACACTAATTTCAAAGTAAATCAATTTTAAATAATTATTTTAATCTCAAAATTCATGGAAACTTTCGATTTTCACCCCTAAGCAAAGAAGTGTCGTGAATGATTGGCATCGTTATAATTATTAAATAAAAGTCATGGAACATATTTGGCATCTTTATAACTGTTATTAAATAATAGCCATTAACAACCGTGGAATATATATATTCTTAAGAAGATCCCCACAAAGCATGTTACGAAGATTCTGGAGCAGTTATATTCATTTAATTATTCTTTGTCCATTATTCAACTTTCATTCCAACAGCCCGGACTCTTACACCAGATTCTTACACTTCACCTAACTTAACCTCTCACCTAACAACTTTACAAATATGATATTATTAAGTGGGTTTTAAGATAGCAAAATTAAGCGGGGTTTTTTAAGTAAATTAACTCTACTTGAAAAAAGCATAAAAAATAAAATAATAATAATTAAAAGTAAAAAACAATTCAAATACCTACTGGATACAATATATTTGTTTCATGCTAACTTAACCTCTCACCTAACAACTTTACAATTATGATATTATTAAGTGGGTTTTTAAGATAGTAAAATTAAACGGTTTTTTTTAAGTAAATTAACTTTACTTTGAAGAAAGTTAAAAAAAATAAAATAATTAAGAGTAAAAAACAATTCAAATTATATTATTGGTCTAAAATTAGTAGCATCAACTACTAGTTATTCATAGATGTAGACAATATATTTGTTTCATCCTCGTGCAATTTTGAAAAAATATAGGCTCTAGTCCACTCCAAATTCTAAGATATAAACCTCTATAGAGATAAAAATAAAATCAATAAAATTAATCAATCCCAAACATGTAAGACAAAACTGTAATATTTAATCAAATATTACTAGCATAGATCCATCTACTAAGGGTTGAGAGGGATCAAATCTCTAAGCTTAAAACCTTTTTTTAGAGTGAAAATGTTGAGGAAGTGGGTAATGCAATGTTTATGGTTTTAATTTATGTAATGTTCTAAGTATTTTAAATCTAATTTAAGTAGACAAGGACATACTATTTTTTATAATTTTTTTATAAGAGACACCTGTCACCTCTAGAATGATCATAAAAATAGTTACACAACTCCTCCTACTGAACTGTAAAATGAGCTTCTTAAAAACAAGGTAAACTATAATGACAAAAATATTATCTAATTTTACTCATTTAAACAAAAAAAAATAATTATATTATTAAATAAAAAACATATAATAATACAAATTCTTTATTATGTTTTATTTTAAAAAAATTACATTTATAATATTTTATTTAAAAACAATTCACTAAAACACACTGATTATTTTTACTTTTATTATAAAATTCTATATTTATATTTGAGTCACTTTCTTTGCAAACAACTTTTTTTCACATATAAACCCCTCGATATTCTTCATATTAGAAATACGGCATCTTGCTAAACAATAATTTTGCTTACATGTACATATTTTAATCTTTTTTGGAATCGAATATATAACTTTTAAAGACAAAATGCATATTTTTAAAAATTAGATCCCTTAATAAAACAACAAAAATATTCCGTTAAAAATAGTAACTATTCATTAGTTACAATTCCCACATAAATATAAAGTTCTCAATCATTTTGTTTTATTAAAAAATATAATTAAAATCTAATCACTATATTATTTATTTATATATTTTGTAAATTTAATTACACATACATCACATAACTTTCCAAATAAGATTATTCCGATAATCAGAACCACTCCTTTAATGGATTTTTGCTTTTAAAACATTGCTCATTGCTATACAGGTTGGATATCATGTTAAATTTGCGACGAAAAAATAAAATATATATGTTCAAAAGTTAGGACCACTGAATATAAGACAAAATGAATTCAAGTTAGGACCACTTAATATAAGACAGAATGAATTCAATGAGACATAATAAGTATTCATCGCCCAAGTTTCAAATCATTTTGTTTTATAAAAAGATATGTAATTACTTTTTTTTTTCCAAAGAAAAAATTCGTAAATATATTATTCACATTCAGCAAATGGCCCTAAAGTCCATTATACCAGAAAAACCCAACTATAAAGTTGACATTACATATAGATAATTGCCTCATGAAGAGCACAATATACCATTACTATATCCAAAATCTGACCCAACTATAAAGTTGTCATTACATACAGATAATTGCCTCATGAAGAGCACAATGTACCATTATTTTTCAGCAAATAGACAAAAACAAATCAATGATCAAGCCTGTATTAACAGCCAGCCAGCAGAAAAATAAGTCTGATAATAGCAGACTTTTTTCATCATTCCTGATCTATCAGGTCAGATAAACTGTGAATTGGAGGTGATCTCAAGCAGACAGACCAGAGCAAAACTAGCTAGCTGAAGTAGTCTCAACATGAATGATAAAGCATAACCTCAATAACTGAAATATCAAATGTTGAGAAAAAAATTCAGCAGCTAATAAATTGGCCATGTTCCATGCCATCCAGTGATTCGAAGAAAGTTCCATATCCATTTTAGCGCCTATTAAGAGGCCATCAGCCAGCATGTCAAGCTCTCGGTATATGTAATTGCTTATACAACACATAACTTCCAAATAGGACTACTTCCATAACCAAAACCACTTCTTTAATGATTTTTTTAATTTAGAGGCAAAAATGAAAAGAAATTAATTTGTTGTACTGAAATATGTGACCCCCCAAAAAAATACATATTTATGTTGATAGATGTTTTTATTTGAGATTTGGGGTGGACTACGATCTATGTTTTTTCTTCTACGGACGAGGATGAAACAAATGTATTGTCGAGATTGATTCTATGGCAGTCATTCACAATTCAAAATAAAGAATTATAAAAAAAGAATATAAAAAATAACTCAAAGATAACTATTAGCAATTCATAGATAACTCATAGCTGATGAATGGATAACCAACAGTTCATGGAAGATAACTAAAAGAATGTGAGATAAAAAGAAAAATAATATAAAAAATAACTGATAATTGATAAATGGATAACTCAGAGTTGAACCAGTTTAACTAAAAGAATATGAAGAATACAAAAATATTTCCAAACTATCTTCTATTTCATAACTATCTTTCAACCATTTGAGCCCTATCCAACGACAAACTATGTGGGTATGCTAGTTTTAAAATTTAAGCCTACTTAATGAGAAAAAATAAATCAAATGAAACATAATGATTATTCATCGCTTGAGTTTTACATAAATATCAAATAATTTTGTTTTATAAAAATATATATATAAATTTTATACTTGGTATAACTAATTAAAAAATAACTAAATTTTGTATGGAGTATAATTAATTAAAAATTAATCAAATAAAATTGGATGAATTTAAATCGAATTGCTAGTATTTATTAGCTCAAAAAATGTGTCTTATAAATATTTATTGATTTTTATCTACGGACGGGGATGAGACAAGTGTACTGTTGAGATTGATTTTATGGTAGTCGCCCAAAAATTTGAAATAAACAATTATAAAAAAAAAGAATATAAAAAATAACTGGTAGCAATGCATGGATAACTCATAGCTGATGAATGGATAACCAATAGTTCATGACAAATAACTAGAATAATATGAGATAAAAAGAAAAAGTACATAAAAAATAATGAATAGTTGATAAATGGATAGCTGGAAGAATGTCGGTGATAACATGTAGCAAGGCATGAATAACTCACTATTTAACTCGTTTAACTATAAGAATATGACAATTAAAAACATATTTCCAAAGTGTCTTCCATTCCATGACTATCTCTCTCAACCTTTTGATCCCTATCGATGTGATGCGGCCACAAACTATGTGGGTGTGCTAGTGTAATACCTAACTTAATCTCAATCTAAACTCATAACAAATTTTGACTAATATACTCTCTTTCATATTAAAATATTGGAATGCCTAAATGACTTACACTTCTTCCAATTTAGATTGTATGAATTGTTTTTATGTTTCTTAAAGACGTAAAATTGAAAATAAAGACTAACTTTTAATTAACTAGCACACCCACATAGGTTGTGGTTGGATCACCTCGATAGGGATCAAATGGTTAAGAGATAATTATGGAATGGAAGATAGTTTGGATTTTTTTTTTATTCCTCATATTCTTCTAGTTAAATGGGTTCAACTGTGAGTTATCCATGCCCAACTACAGGTTACCACTGATATTCTTCCTGTTATCCATTTACCAACTATTAATTATTGTTTATATTCTTTTTATTTTTATCTCACATTCTTCTAGTTATCTGCCATAAACTATTGGTTATCCATTCATCAGCTATGAGTTATCCATACATTGCTACCAGTTATCGATTCATCACCTAGCTATCAGTTATTTTTTATATTCATTTTTTATAATTGTTTATTTCAGAATTTGAATGACTGCCATATAATAAATCTCGACAGTACACTTGTCTCATCCTCATTCGTAGATGAAAAATCATAGGCTGTAGTCCACCCCAAATCTCAAATAAAAACGTCTATCGACATAATGAAGTAATTTATAATTTATTATTATTATTATTATTATTATTATTATATAAAATTGCTTGGAATTTATTTTATTTTATTTGAACTTTGTGTAAAAACTATTCATAGGACATCAATCCTCTAGCTTGTCAATGCATATACAAAAAAAGATGGGGACAAGGGACAAACGTCCTAAACTTGGCAATAACCTTCTTATCTTGGCCTTTACCTCTTTTTCCGTGACTTTCAAGCCATATGTTAATCTTCTTTTCCAAAATAATTCCATATAACTTGACTAAAAGAGGACTAGTAATAATGATCCTATAATTAGATGGATTGTTTTTATCTCCACTTTTAAAAATAGAAACAATGAGGTTTTCACTTTGAAAAATATAGGATGGGTACCATTTGCTCTAAATGCTCTTTTCATGTTTTGTGAGTTTTTGTACATTGGATAACGGTATAAACAATTAGAACCAAACTTTGCTATGTATTTCATAGCAATAATGTTTTCAACATGTGCAACTATATAGATACAAAGAGTTTTGTTGTCCTATAGTAGCTATAGTTTCTAACAAACTTAGATGCATCTAGTATTTTTGATGTTTTTTTTGGAAGAATCCTTGATGTAAAGAGAATTACTACTTTGATTGAGATGAATAACAAGGAGTAGATTTTTTTCACCTGAAAAGAAAACCCTGCTTCATTGCTAAATTGAAGAGGTTGTGGATGCGAGGGATAAGAATATGACTCACAATTTTTAAAATTTATACTTGGTATCCTTCAATGTTCTTAACTTCCCTTTTGCCAGAGACTTAACCCCAAACTCTATATTTTCTAAAAATAAAACATCTTCCTCTATAGTCCTCAATAGAAAGATTTTGAATATTATCCCTAAGATAACATTAAGGAGATGTCAACGATCCCTCCAATTATAGGACCATAATGATAAACCCCTTGTATGCAAAGCTATTTGGAAGCATGCTAGAAAATAGAATTAGCAAGTGGGCGGAAGAAATGGACAAGTGTGCTAAAGGGCAAGCAGGTTTTAGACCTAAACACTCCACGGTGGACCATGGTATTACTTTAAGGCACATCATTGAAAAAGTGTGGGAGAAAAAGGAGGAAGCCTTTTGTTGCTTTGTCGATTTCAAAAAAGATTTTGACACGGTTCCTAGGGATAAGCTATGGAATAGAATGGAGGAACTTGGGGTTCCTATACATCTTAGAGCAGTTGTTCACAGGCTATATGAGGAGGTCAAAGTCAAAATCAGAACATCAGATGGTATCTCTGAAAGTTTTAGAAGCAATATCAGGGTCAAACAAGGGTGCCCATTATCCCCTACCCTTTTTGGCTTATATATTGACAAACTTGAAGAGTGGTTAAACTTAGAGGGCAGGGATGGCGTCCTCATGGGCGAGTATGTGATAAGGCTTCTTTTGTATGCAGTTGACCTTATTTTGATTGCTAAGTCTTCTCTTGGCTTGCAAGAGCACTTGATTTCCCTTGAGCACTTTTGCAGAACAGTTGGGATGCAAGTAAATACTGACAAGACGAAAGTGGTAGTTTTCTCTAGCAAAAGAAACCATAAACAACATAAGTTCTACTTTGAAGACAATACCCTTGAAGTAGTGGAAGATTACAAGTACCTTGGAATCGACTTCAACAAAAATTTGAGTTGGGAAGGCTGCAGGAAAAAAAGAACTCTGGGAGGTTGGAAAGCGTTTTATGCTTTCCAAAATAGGTGTAGAGAGGCAGAGTTATGGGACTAAAAAACTATGCAAACCTTTTTTGGGCTCTTAGTGATCCTGGTTGTTCTCTATGGTCATGGACTTTGGGCCAACAATACCTCTGACTTACAATGGAAGCAAATAGAAAAGATTCAAAAACACATGATCACAAGCAAGTTCAAAATTGAGAGTTCAATGCCATACGAGATCATGCTAAGTGAAATGGGGGTGGCTTCTATTGAAGCAATTAATATGGTGAGACTCATAAGATATCTAAAAAGAGTTGAGCAAATGGAAGAACGTAGATGGCCTAAGGTTGTCTTCAATGACATATTGTGCAAAAGAAAGAAGACTTGGATGCGGCAAAATATTAAATGGCTTAGCAAGTGGGATATGTGCTTGAGCACGTGCCCTACGAATAGTAAAGAAATAAAGGCTTTTGTTATCAATAAGTTCCATAAGTGAACTTGGGATAAAGAACCACGGAGAAAGAACTAGGGAGAAAGAGAAAGTATTATATTGATGAGTTTAACCCTACCTACAATCCGCATCAAAAGGCGTACGTAGGGGCCAATATACCTTGGAAAGCCAAAATTCTCATTGCTCAATTAAGAACTAACTCCCATCAACTCCGTTGTGAGATCGGGCGCTGGAAAAGGCCAAAAGAAGCTTAGGCAGAAAGAGTGTGGATTCTTTGCACCGCTGGTAAGGTGGAGACATAAAAAATTTCATTTTAGAGTGTGAAGCCTTTAAGGACAATAGAGACAGGTACACAAATATCTTGACGGCTAAATCATGGGATAAGTTATTTAACAAGGGGATTGTAAAAAAATTAGAGACGCTCATCATCAAGTTGAACTAACAAAGCCATAAGCTATTCTTAACCTCGTAAACGTTAAAATATTTCTTCCTTCTTTCCTTCTCTAACGAATCAATTTGTTTTTCTTTAATTTTTAGATCATCGTAACAAAACTTTCCTTCATAAAATTAAATAGATAAAAATACTTAAAATAAATGAATTAGATTAGAAATTAAAATAATATCATAAAAAAAAATCCTACTCAAACTTGGCATTTTTTCAAAAATGACATATATTTTTACATCCCTCGTATATTGAACCTAACAGAACTCGAGCTCACCGATCTGAACCAAACACGCACACGAGCGCAAGCATCTCTACCCTTAACCCTATTAATACACACCTAGTCGTCATGTCCAGTTTCCCATGGTTGTTATTTGTGTGATGTCATGCATCGACACCAGTTTACCATAGTTGTTGTTTGTGTGATGTACCTGTTTAAGCCAGGCTATAACTGGGGATAACTAGTCCACTCTACATGCAACCTAATTGAATAAAACACATGAACCTGTGCTTTCCACATGTTATTCGGAAAAACCCTTATATATCCCAGTCAGCCATGATTCCTCATTAGCATCGCATTGTGAAGAGGGAATCTATGCATGCTTATAAATTTTCACATGAGAAGGGCAGTTGGTATTTAGTCTAAGGTCTTACAGCGACCAATTTGCGTCCGGGAGATCACGAGTTAGGAATACCATCGTCTTAGGTTCAAATTTTCCCCAGAAACATGGGGATTGTGAAGCTCGCGATCGCAGATGCAGCAATAACGTTTCTGTGGGTGTTTGGGGTATCATGCCTAGGCGCTGGGACTTCGTTTATAGCCGCGTATTTGGGCGTGCAGGGGGCCATGACGCTGTTTATAACCATTACCCTATTGTTTCTAATTATATTTGTGTTCTCCTTTCTGGGACAGGCCATGGGTGGAGCAGCCTGGAATCCCACCGTCTTAGCTTCTTCTTTTGCTTTTGGCATTGGCAACGATAACTTGATAAGCATGTCTATTCGATTCCCTGCCCAGGTATGAAAATATTTCTCTGTCTACATATTATAATATACATGCAGCTGTGGGTTCTTGTGGGATTTGGGTGTTCTATTATAATTTGATTGATTGAATTTGGGCTTAGCTGTCAAATGGTCAAATCAAAATACTTTCAGTGTTCATACTCCCCAGTGGTTAAAACTCCCCAGAAAATGTGTGTCATGTTATCGGAGACTGGGTGGTAGCCCGGGGACTCCCAACCAGGAAACTCTCTTCTTAGGAGCTTGAAGCCTTCGCTAAGAATAGGGGGTTTGAAAATCTCATGCTTTTCAGATTTTCCAACGGTGTTTACACCAATCTGGGATTTGGGATATGGATGCTAATTCCGGAAATGAGGTTGAGTTTACCCCAATTTGGGATTTGGGATATAGGTGCTGATTCTTGACATGAGGTTGTGATCTAATGGAAAGGTGGAGACTTCTCCATATGGAGATTTACAGTTCTATTCTCTTTATAGAGATAACAACATGCTTACCGTCGCCATTAACAATGGTGGGTAGTGTGAGAGGGGAGCTTAAGGGTGACAAACTATGGAATACTTTGACCCTGAACTAGGTTTACATGAGTGATATTTATGGAAATCAAGATATATGAGAAATAAATATAATTATTTACATGAACAGTGTGATACTGTTACCGTTTGGGAGTTATTGGGAGATATTCTCCTATTTCTTAAGAGTTGTTCTACAACTCATCATCATATACACTTTTTTGCTATTGTGCTCCTAATCTATTTTTGTCATACTTAAATATATCTCTGGTTATTTTGGTAATTTCATTCAGAACGAGTGGTATATGAGCATCTGGGTTAGCTCGGTTGGTTGAAACATCCATCCCATCCATCGAAGGCAAGCTGTTGACTGGGAAGCCATAGGTCACAGGTTTAAATCTGGTTTCAGTTTCCATTCTTCTAAAAATGATTACCCCAAATTCTACAAAATAAAATTATTATTACCAAAACCGCGATTGTATAATTATGTGCATTATCAATGTAAAGCTCCTCACATGACTACCAAATTGTATCTGTGTCCTCTACTTGGGGAAGAGAGACAAAAAAATATGGGGTTGGGTGTTTATGCACAACTCTGGTTGCCTTTATGCCCTAACGATGAACTGAACTTGAGAAAGATGTTGAAAAATAATTTAATGTTTTTGTAATAAAATGGAATTCAATTCATACAACGGAATGAAGATTTCACATCTATTTTTGTAGTCAGAAAATCATCTATAAAAAGGTCTTGGAATTAAGTGAAAATGTGAACAACTTTGACAGACATTAAGGTTGTGAAACCAATGAGAAGTTCTACATCTGCGTCAATTTCAGATCCTACTCCAGAATTCTTTCTTTCTTGGTCTTGTCCAAGAATGGGTTTTTATGCACCTTTCATCAAATTGAGCCATTACCTACATATACAAGAGAGCTGTCTATCATTATTGGCTGATGAAGACCTTTACCCAAGCCAGTGTGAGAATATGGGTGCCAAATAAGCATGGAATTGGGGTTGAGCCTTGAGCTTTGCCAACTAAAGATAAAAAATCGACATCACCCTCTAGCTAGTTGGCATGGTACAAAGGACAGTTTCAGGCAAACCAGATTAATATAAGTTTAATCACAAAACATTATTGAGCTTTGGAATGCAGAACATGATTCTCAATCACCGCAGTTAACTTAGGTAAATTACAAGATGAGGCTTTCTTGCATCTCTAACGTAACTAGTAAAATGTCATCTTGTTAAGGTCCCTCTGTTATTGTTTAGTAATTCCTTATGTCAATCTTGTTTTTAAACCCATTTTTGTAGTGTGACTTATTTGCTTTCAAAATAAAAGCTAGACAGTTGCAAAGATATTTAGTCTCTGCTGTCATGTATATTAGCCTATGGCAAATTCGGCTTATGAAGTGCTGTATCTGTAAAGGGGCTTTGTGATGTTGATATGTGAAGTCTGGTATGAAGAATTGGAATAAACTTGTTAAATTTTAGTCCTATGTAGTATTGGTACGCAATTAGTACTCTTTTGGGGCTTAAGTTTAGTTGTGGGTGCCTTGTTGTAATTTAGATTGCAAGTAAATGTTCAAGATTTGTACTGCTGTCAATAAATCGATGTCTAAGTTATGTCATGCTCACCGAGGTTGGTACTCGGTATTCATCACCATGGAATGTTATACATCATATTGTTCTGTATCTTTTGCAGAAGTATACTCAGTTTTTTTTTCAGTGTGAATACATGAACTCATAATCTTGGATAACACTGCACTTTTCAACCACTTTTTGATATGCATAAAGAAAGGCATAGGTACGATCTACTAACACCATTATCGATGAGTTGAATTGTAATAAGATTTACTTCCGAAGTTGCAGTTACTGCGTTGTTGAACATAATCCAGACATGCCAATGGGCCCAATCTTGTGCAAATTGTGTGAATCGATTGAGCATTCACTAGGCTTGTGGAACATTTTTGGTTACTAGACTTGAGACATAGTAGAGTGAATCTTTGTTTGCAGAGGTCGTTAGGGTATACTTAATGAAGTCCTATGCACTGACGACCATTATTTGCAAGCTATCAGTGATAATATACTTAAGCTTTCAAATGCTTCACATATGGATTATGTCTCTGATCTGCATTACAACATGACTCACTCAGTCTGATTGCACTGGTGTATGTTTCTGGATTTTCAAATAAATAGTTACTTGCATATACATGAAGTCCTATAAGGCTTCAGTGACTCAATCAAGTAACGCAGACTTTGCAGTTTGCGTAGATCTGTCTTATGAATGTTTTAGATTTCTTTTTGAGATAGATCGTAGAATGCTCACATTCCCAATGTTTAATTTGATAGCTCTATATTTCTACAGGCAGCTGGAGCTGTAGGGGGGGCCTTGGCAATCATGGAGCTCATGCCTGCATCGTACAAACACATGCTTGGAGGCCCTTCACTAAAGGTTGACTTGCATACAGGAGCGATTGCAGAAGGAGTGCTAACATTCCTGATCACCGTTACGATTTTTCTTGTTATTATGAAAGGACCAAAAAGCTCCTTCTGGAAGACATGGTTGATATCATTAGCGACCATTATATTTGTCGTGGCAGGTTCCGGGTACACCGGACCATCCATGAACCCAGCTAACGTAAGTATAATTGCCATTGTTTAATGATATGACTCCATCTCTCTTTCATCAAGATACGAATATGGTTTCTTGAGGTTTATTATTCAAGAGTCTTCCTAATCCTATGGGTTTAGTCTCATATCATTTTGCATTAAGGCTCCTCTTATATACACCTTGGGCTTGCACACAAAATCATAATTTTCAAGTTTGAGTTTGCATCTAAGTCTTTATGCATACAATTGGGTGATTAGATTGAGAATGCATACAGTTTATTGTTTTGGTTCAATGCATCATTGTGGCAAGATGCATAATTTTGGATGGTTTTTAATGAAATTCCCAAATGTTAACATGTGTTCCTTCATAGCAGTTCACACGCTTCAAAAATTGTGTCCTAGTCCTGTTCTCATTTTGTTCTCTAAACCTGTAATCCATCAGGTGCAGTCTGCACCTAAACTGACTCATTTACAAAATGTAGTTCCACCTATTGTATGATCAATTTTTAGTCTTTTCCCTGGTTGCAACTTTCTAGCGAAGTAGTGAAGTCTGTGACTGATATCTTTTGATTCAAAGAATCTATGTTGAAGCTGCCCTTCTTGTCTATAAATGACAGGGCTCCAGTTACCAGATTCAGACATGTATATATAGTCTTGCAAGTTTTTCCTAGGTTTTCGTTAGGTGTTGTCATGTGACATTTCTGACACTTTTACATGTTGCTGCTGCTTGGACTCTATATGGCACTGCTTCTATATTTGAAGTTACATTTAATTTGAATTGCTTTACTTGCAGGCATTTGGTTGGGCATATGTCAATAATCGACATAATACATGGGAGCAACTATATGTCTATTGGATTACTCCGTTCATCGGATCCATTTTAGCAGGTTGGACTATAAGGCTCCTATTTCCACCCAGTTCACCAAAAAAGGAGAAGAAAACATAAGCATTTCTTCACAGCAAAATTATTTACCTTTTCTTCCTTCAGAATTAAAAAGTAGAAATAGGATACATTTAAGGAGAAATAAGTACAAATTCTCATATTTTGTTATTGATAAACTAAATTGGGGTTTCCATAACACTAGCTGCAAAGATGAGCAGTTATTTGTACGCAAATTTCTGCCTTCTGCAATTTATATGATCTTACTTTCTTGTTACCCTTCACGAGGCCGAATGTTATGCTTGTACTTTTGAAATTTGTCCTTTGGGGCATTAAACTTCAAAATCTTCTATGTTTCTGAATGTTATGCTTGTACTTTTGAGACTAGTCCTTGGGGGCATTAAACTTTAAAATCTGATCTATGTATTTGCAAGGTTATACTAAACTCACAACTAAATGGTTTTTCATGGATTTTATTGATCTGGGCATTTACTACAAAAGCGAATGTTCATGAAACCCCATTCTGCCTTACTTCCACTCATTTTTTTTAATATGCTGTGTTCTGTGTACTTCAATTATATCGTATTGTGTATAAATAGATTAATTAAAGCATGCTTCATTAAAATAAAATTAACTTAAATACAAATTAAATCTATGACAAACATCTGACTACGCCATTTGCGTGTGATTTGATTGCATAAAAAAACATGAATCAAAAACCATTGCCGAATACAGAACATCATATGCATACATTTTAATGGCAAAAATGTCACCCGCCATTGTCAACAATTATGATCTAATCTTCTCATGGGCTAATCTTCTTCATTTTAATTGGTTGCGTGGCAATTCAAGGAAGGGGAGGAGGGTGAAAAAAACAATGTCATTCTATTTAGTGGGGAACTACATATCACTATTTAAACTTTCCATTCATCTTAATGCCTATTACAAGGTTCCTTTAGCGTCGAGGGTTGTTTCAACTTCAAGCAAGAGGGTTGTTTCAACTTCAAGCAAGCATGTTAGTTCTCATAGCATTTAGGATTGTTTTTATGTATAATTTCTGTTTTTATGAATGAAAAGAAAGCAACAACTTATATTATTTGCAATTTTGTTTTAGTCTACACATATTTTCAAATTTCAATGGCACACTAGTTTTGTTAAGCAACTAAGTTTTATTTCGTTTCCTCTCATAATTAGCTAGTAGCATTAACATGAGTGATGACATATCAAAAAGTTAAATATATTCCATTATTAACATGAGTGGTGATATACCAGCCTAGATCCAAATCCTAGGCTCTATCAAGCGCCGAGAGGGATCAAATCTCCCGAGGTGCAAACCTCCTTTAGTGCAATACTCGAGAAGAGGTTTGCACCTCGGGAGATTTGATCTTTCTCGGCGCTTGATAGAGCCTAGGATTTGGATCTAGGCTGGTTTCAGTCATGGGCGGTGACACAAAAGTGGAGTTTGATCAACATTGTAAGGAACATGTTAACTTGAAAACATAGATATAATTATGAGGACTATGTCAATGTATGATATTCCTATCAACTACTATCTTGGCGATTGATAGAGCCTAGGATTTGGTTAAGTTGAAAACATAGATATAACTATGAGGATGATCTCGAGTATGATATTCCTATCAACGACACGTGAGGAGCAGCTAATTCAACTCAATTGCAACTCTCACATGGTGCTTGTGAGAGTTGGTGAGTTCTTTAGCTGGTTGGAATTGACGTTAGATTCATTACCTTTGCATTCAGAATAGTGTTCTCCTTGCTCAACATGTAGCAAATTCATTTCTGAAGAAATGTAGTAGCTTTGTTCAACCCCTAACTGAGTTTTAGCATGGTGGCAGATATTGAGATGCTCTTCACCATTTTCACTTGATCCAAACATGGTTAGAAATTCAGTCATCCGACGACAAAGACTTTAAAGTACAACTGTAATTTTTTTAGAAATTTTAAAGTCTAATAATGAATTAAGAATTTGAGCATATCTTAATTTTGTTTCATTATGATTCACGGATGGATGGTACAATGCTCGTGGAAAAACAATCTTGGAAAATGGAGGTATTGATTAGTGTTTGAAATAATATATTTTTTGAAATTTTTTAATTTTTTTTGGAGTAGTTTATTTTTTATTTTCTCTTTGCACATGGTTTTTATTGTACATGATTTAGGAGGGCCTTGCAAATGGTTTTAAGACCATGTGCAAGGCCTCCTAAACAACCCATCATTGTAGGAGGGCCTTGCATATGGTTTTAAAACCATGTGTGGGGAAATGATGCAATGTTCATTCTTAACAAAATAAAAAATAATAAAAAATATTATATGTAGGTCATAAATAATATTAAATATTAATAATAATAAAATTATATATGGACCTTAAATAAAAATATGTGTCTTTTGGTTTGAATCAATCAATGGATACCTAAGAAGAGGTTTACAGCTCTAGAGATTTGATCCATCTGAGCACTTGATAGAGCCTAGGATTTGGATCTACACTGGTCATAACATCATCCGAGAAGTGGTTTTCTATTTATTTTGAAATTGTTTTCTCTTTGTTTTATGAGTGGTAGTGATGATGTGCTGTGGGGTTGGTGAAAAGATAAAGGTATAACCCCTTAATCGTTCAATCCCTATAATTCAGTGCCAAGTGGTGAATTCACGTTGGTGAAGCTAAATTAATTAATTAAAAGTAGTGAAAGAAAGTTCCGATAAACATTAACCAAATCGCCTCGCTTTTCCGGCCGATTTTTTATCAAAATCGGTCCAATTTCTGGTGTGAAATTGTTAATTTCATCATTTTATGATTTTGAAAATTGAAAATTCTATCAGACTGCCTTGTACTAAATTGCTGATTCCAAATGATTAAAAATACCATTTAAATCCTCAAAATTATGATTTACATCACAATTGGTCTACCCAATTCTGGCGGGTTGGGGGCGTTTTGGTTAACGCTTATACTGCTCCGAACAAAGAGTTGCTTATGAAAAGGTATTGAGCCAAGTTTTCCCACCTATATGTAAAAGAGTAATTTAAACTCCGATGATTTCCTAGGCGGTAATTCCATGGAATTTGTAAAATTTTTTTATTTTTTAGAAATTAATGTTAAATATCTAAAATACATAAGATTCAATTTATTTTTTTAAAATCACCAAATTTTAATAAAAATTCACGACATGTTTAAACTTCTTCTATATATATAAATAATGATCTATATGTAAATATGAAATAGTATATATATTTTTGTAATTGAGTTTTTCTACACTTGGTAAATATAAAATGAAATGAAATTTATGATATAAATTTATATTTATTTAATTTAATATAAATATTTCTTATATTATTAATTTATTTTTACTTATCCAACTTATACGTCTCACCCACCTATCGACATATACAGATCGCATTAAAAGCAAGAAAATCTCACTTGCATATTATTCTCATCAAATCAGATTATAGCCCACAAATATTTGACGACCCGAGGATTGATAACATTACGATTAAAATAAAGCTGATCAAATGAAATCAGCGCCCACAAAATTTGACGACCCTGTAATTGTTAGTTGTTAGTGAGCACATAATCCACTCACACTTGCTTCTCCATCCCTTCATCAATCAAATGGCTGCCACATTAACAAAATTAGCCCATTGTTTATTGCAATCAAATCAAATCTTAGGTTCCAATGTATCTTTCACGGTATTTTATTCACAGAAGTCGAAGCCAGGGGGACCCCGTGGCACTTTTGAGATTCTGCAGATCTACAGATAAGGTCAGATCATTTCCCGGTATATGTATATATACAATCGTATGCTCTGAATTAGTTATGCAAAACGGGTTTGAGGCATTTCTGTGTTACGTTAGATATTTTCTGCCTGAAGATTTTGCAAGTGATACATTATACTGGCAGCTTCAAGCACGAGTAGAATGGAGGCCAGTGGAAGGAAAAGGCATATGGTGGTGAATTTAGAGATCTTAGAAGCTACAAATGTGATAATTAAACCTGACTCGGCCAGAGACAGTCTGTTTGTTCGATATTATCTTTCGACTGGCAACGGCAATGGAAAGGGGAACAAGATTGTAGTTAATTCAAGGGAAATAGTAGCAAGGCCAGACCCTCAGTGGAAACAAACCTTCTGCTTGGAGTGCGGAGGGATTGTGAATGACAATAATGTCATTTCTGAATTGCAAAAACAGTTTGTTAGGTTTGAATTGAGGCAGAGGAGCAGCAAAGTTAAAATACTCGGAAATATGTTCAGATCGTCCAAAGTGGTGGGATCGGTTGAGATAGCATGGAAGGATTTGTTGGCATCTCCAACGCTATCAATAAACAGGTGGTATCCCTAAATACCAGCTGCAACTATTAGTGGAGGATCGGAGCTGTCTGCACCCAGTTTGCACCTTGCAATCTCTCTAAAGTCGGTGGATTCGGTTTCACAGCAGGCTCCTCAAGAACATGATCAAGAAGCTATGAGTTGCAGGAATGAAATGAGAAAGAATTATGTGAATGTGAATGTGAACAGGCGCATTAGGCGTCTAGAACCCGATGACTGTGGATGCGGAAGAAAGGTTTGCTGCCAAGGCCTTCATGAGGATTTCAACCCATGCAAGGCCTTGTTGATGACTGTTACTGATCGCATTTGCACTATTCACCATGAGCTCCTCGTCATGATCATTTACAAAATCTTGATCATCATTTGAATGTGATTTACTCTCCGTCATTTTGATAAGCCGGCGCAGATTCTCCTCTTCGCGTCTTCTGCTGCTACCGCCGCCGTCTTCTGCTGCTACCGCCGCCGGTGTTAGATCAATTTGCGGGAAGTGAACCCTGGTGAGTCTGGCCGCCCGATTCCGGCGAAATGAAGGCAGTAGTGTCGGCGTGAGCGCAACTGCAGCTGCAGCAGAGCATAGTTTGAGCGTATCAATCTCGACACCTGCACATAAGTTTTACCGGCGAAATTGATTTGAAAAACTTGATTCGACATAAATTCCTTGCCGCAGACTTCAAGGAACCTTCCGGACTTCCGCTTAGGCTTTTCTTTTTCTTTAACTTCTTGAATATTTTTACTTTCTTGATCGGACTTGATGATCTCACTGCTATTGCAGCCATTCATTGGCTTTGCAGGTCCATCCTGTCCATCCTGATTATGCTGATCAAAATCCATTATAATCTAAATTATAATCTAAATTTCAACAGCAAGATCTCTCCCATAATATTCACTAATATTCACTTTCACTATTATTTTTGGCCGACATGTTAGTAACCTTACATCAGGTTACAAGATCTCTCCCATAATATTCACTTTCACTATTTTTTTTGCCTACATGTTAGTAACGTTACATCACGTTACAAGATCTCTCCCATAATTTTCACTTTCACTATTATTCTTTGCCGACATGTTAGTAACTTTACATCACATTACAAGATCTCCCCCATAATATTCACTTTCACTATTATTTTTTGCCGACATGTTACATCACGTGACAAGATCTCCCCCATAATATTCACTTTCACTATTATTTTTTGCCGACATGTTAGTAACGTTACATGACCTGACAATATCTCCCCCATAATATTCACTTTCACTATTATTTTTTGCCGACATGTTAGTAACGTTATATCACGTGACAAGATCTCCCCCATACCCCATACTGGGCTGTAGAGGGCCTCTCGACGCAATCAAAAGATAAATATATTCAATGGAATTGAAGAGCTTGCTACAGAATTGAAAAGTTTGCTACAGCGATAAACTCAAGTTATCTTACTTCATTGATATGCTACATTTAAAACTCATTTAAAATTCACAACTCACTCTTCTTAAATAGAAGTAACAAAACAATAACTTATTTAAACCAATGATTCTTAAACCAATGATTCTATGGTTTTAGATTTTTTTAATATTGTAATGATTTCTTTTAAGCATGCAATTGGGCAAAACTTAAAATACATTGTTGCCATGAATAGACTTTTCTCCTTTTACAACTTGCTAACATAAAACATGTATTTAATAACAATTAAGAATAAGAACCTCGAGAGTACCTCTTTAGAATGCAGCCTTAGAAATTTTATTCATTCGAAACAAGATGGTGCTTCAATCCCAGCTTTCGGATTCCTTTTTCACCAATTTAGCAAATTGGATTGTCATTTTAGTGAACCCAGAAAACCATTTCGATCTCTAGGCCCTTTGAGTCCTTGGTTCTTGGGACAAGAATAAGCACAATAGGGAATCCAATAGAATGAAATAAAAATACTCACCATTCAATAGAATTTTTATAAATATTTAAATTTAAATAGAGCCATGCACACATTCTTCCCAACATAGAATGCCAATTGTTAAGTAGTTAAAAAATGAATGATCCCCTTTTGCATCGCCTCCTTCACTTTTTATGGTTCATGGAAACTCCTTGCCCAAGATGTCTCTCACCAACTCCCATGAATTCGTTTTACACCTAACCTTAGGAAGGGTCTTAGTTGGCCAATGTATCACACCATCCTAGGTTCTCCTTCCTACCAAATGTCCTCACCTGTAACACCCCGGTTTTGACTCCGTTGCATTAGATGTATATGATGTATATATTGTAAATAATCATGGTGTGGAGCTAAAGGCCAAGGCCCCACCATTGATTGGTTATGCTATGTTTCGGATTTAAATTTGTCACCGATGGTATATCGGGGCATGCGGCATACATATTAAGTTTTAGCATCATGTAAACATGCATCTTTAATTAAGTAACATGACCAGCTACGTTCGCGGCAACTAAATTGAGAAGGGGCATGATTTTTACAAGGATAAGGGTGGGGGAAATGTCAAACCTTGGCCAATGAGGAAAAATCCATGTGTCACCACCTTGTCTAACCCAACCATCTCCATTAAGAATTGCTGCTGGTAGTAGGGGAAGTTATGGCTGGGAGTGGAGTGTGGCAGGATTGTCAATCATTGCCCACACGCACACTCCACCCACGGTTGACTTCACAATGGCAAAAGAAACCACCGCCATCACTCCAGCGGACTCACGATTTCCCTCTCCCCACGCCGGTGCTGAAACACTCACGCACTCTCCACTACGCATGATCTCTATGGCCTGTTCGTTCCTCACGATTCTCTGTTCATCCGCGCGTATAAGCGGAGCTGTTCATCCTCACGCGGGAGCAGGAGTCTTGTTCATTATTCTCACGCACAGGATTTTCTTGGTTTTACCCACGCAGTTTTTTCCTCTACAGATTTGTGGATGGTGTGGTTGTATACGTTCCTCACAGGTTGATTTGTGGGCTCTGCGTTGTTGTTACTCACGCATCAAGCTGGGAGCTGTTTGGTTACTGTCACCCACGATTTTCCTGTAGAAAGTCATTTCACGCTCAGGGACTGTGTTGCGGTCTGTGTAATTCTTTTCCTGCTTGTTTAGTTGTGCAGGACGGACTGTTGTCTTTCCTCATGTTGTGATTGCGTTCGTTGTTGTGTTTGGGACTGTTGTAATTCGCCGGGAAGTCGTTTTGGCCACGATAGGGCCAAGAACGACTCAAGAATCGTTTTCCATGTTAAGCTGTAACAACCGATTGGTTGCATGTGTGCAATGGTTGGTCTTCGGACTGCATTGGGAGCAGGGATGGGGGCTTGGTTTGCTTGATAAACCTGGTGTGTTTGGAAACCACATAGACAGAGCTAGAGGGCTGGCTTTCTTCTCCACAACCCCTGAATAGCACTGGAAGGGAATGCAGGGCTTGAGGGACTGTGTAGCAGAGAAGGGACTGATTCCTTGTGTTGGGTGTGTGTGGGTGTCTTAGAAGCCAGACTAGTTCTGGTGTAGGTGTTCTTAGCTCTGTAATGAGCTCACCAGCTTAGCATTTAGCCTTTCCCAACTCCTGGATGGCCTAATAAACCTGACCATGTTGGCTTGGTTGTCTTGTTGATGGCCTGATAAACCCAACTGTGTTAGCTTGGATGTGTTTGGTGTATTCTTGGCTATGTGTAAGCCTGCTTGTTCCCTTATTCCTTGGAGAATCATGCCCAGCTCGGGGGTGGCAGCGTTGCTGAGAGATTAAGGAGCACGCTGGCCTATGGTTGGGTGTAACGTTGCAGCGACGTAGCTGGTTGCGGAACGAGTTCTTATAAGATAAGTAACCTTGTTTATTTTACTTCTGCAATCCTATTTATTGTTAATGACTATGATGAACATGTTGAATGAATGCTTGTATGAATGAATGTTGCTTTCGCTGTGTATGATAAATAATTGCATCTGTGCATGTTCTAGTTCAAAGCATTTTATTCCAGCATTTCAACATTTTATGAATTTCACATGTTCATGGGGCTGGTAGCTCGGATGGTTAACGCCATGGTAGTGTCCTCTTCGCTGGTTGGAGGGTCGGGGACGTGACATCACCTAATATCTGAATCAAACAATTAATCCAACTTTTTATTAAGTTATAAATTGTAATGTACTTTCTTAGGATAAAGGCACACTAGGCAAAAGGTCCAAGAAAAAGATAGAGACAATCTCAAATCCTAGACTAGGAAATGGAGTGATTTCAATTGGACCCGAACCAACACAAGGATGTGGTTTGCAGTGGGCATCTACAGGTCTGAGAAACTTTGATCATAGGTATTTATAGTCCACGCATAATACGGTGGGCACATTCTCTGGGTACATCACACTCGGGATGGTCCTAAGACCACGTAGTTTCAGTCCTCGGTACTTTTGTGGAAACCAAACGATCCCTGAGGCTTCAATGAATGAATCTAGACTTGGATTACAGTCATATATGCAGTCAAAGACATTTGGTTCAGAGTTTAGAATGCTATTTTGTGGTTTGGATGGATTTGAGAAAGGTTTGACAATTCAGGATTGCACAATTAGTTTAAGTTCAAGACGACCCAAACAACATTAGAGGCCAACGAATCCTCAAAATTAGACATGGAAGGTGTTCATCATGATCTTAAATAATAACAGGAACTGAAAGAAATTAAATTCATTGGGCATAAGACAATAAAATGAGTCAATACTAAAAACTAGTTAAAATATATGCTAATCTAGAGAGGGTGTTGGAAACTCATAAGAATTTAGACTTCTGCATTATGAAATTTTATGAATGATATCAAGGTTTCAACATAACAACAATTACATCAAATACGAGCCAAGAATATTCCTAGAATAATCTTAGGATTCAACATCATTCATTACAATCAATTACCATTGGAAAAGAGCTAGAAATCTTGAGAAATCAAACTATTGGCTTCACAATGCTTCCTTTGAATTTTGAACAAGTCTTGAATCAACATCAAGACCTGCAATAAAATCAATGTCAATGGCTGGTTTCCATCATCCACACACTCTAGCTGAAGAAGCAAAATGGACACATTTCCCAAGTCAAATTGAAAGATTAGAGCTTTTGAAACCAAACAAAAATGAGCCAAACTATGTGAATGTGGTCTGCGCTCCCTCTTTTATAAACTTGTTAGCTTCTTGGATACGCTATCTTAAACCAATGCACCTTCATAAGCAAGATTAGGAGTTGCTGCTTTGTGAGTTTTTTGTTTTTTGTTTTTTGGCTTTTCCTTCTTTAACCTGCTTTACTGCTTTTGTCTTGCTTTATCTATTTTCAATTGCTTTGTCCTACTTTTCTTTATTTTACTACCTTAGTATGATTTTCCACTGCTTTTATGCCTTTCTGCCACTAGCTTGCTTTTCTTTGCTTTATCCAGTTTCCTGCTTTTTATCGATTTCTAGCTTTGGTTGCTTTCTTCTAACTTCCTTCTTTTGTCAAGTTTTCTAATGATCAATATCTTATCCCTTATGTGCCTTAATGGCTGCATAGTCATTAACACTTATCCAAAGATTAATTTATTCATGAAAATAAAAACAACTCTAAACCATCTCAACATTAAAGTTATTAATTTTCTAACTAAATAATGCCTTGTCCAAAATTAATCCCAAACAATTAATGGATTTTTTCCTCTTAAACAATTTATTTAATTCTTCCAGTGATATGCATGGGGATCTCAAGGGCTTGTGGCCGCTCCATGGTTCTACCAAAATTGGGGACATTACATAAGCTTAGGGATGGAGTAGTGCCAGGGGCACCATTCTCACATGAGTTTTTGTGCACTAAAAATGTTTTCTAGACAATGAATAAAACTAGGGTTTTACTTTGTGGGATGCAATGGTAAAATGCATTCGAATGTCAAGCTTGGAAATGGCTGCACCAAAAGCTTTTGGATGACATTCTCCCCTTCTCCATGCCCAAAAATACATGCCAAAGCATGCTATATGAAACTTGGATGCTCAATGTGTGTTTTCCCCAAGACCATCGTTTCCTTTACCTTTGAATGAATCTTGGCTATGAGCTGCAAATTGTGATAAAACACAAATGGTGTTGCATACACGAGTTGTTAGTTTTGTTAGGAGTAATGTTGGGGGTATCACTAACCCAATAGTTTCACCACTCTAAAAGTATCTTCTCCAATGAAGAAGAAAACTAGGGCTTTACTTGGTGACAACCATTAGAATAATTGCATTTGAAGGTCAAAATTTGAAATCACTACACTAAAAGTGTGTTGAAAGGATTCTCACCTTGGCCATGCCCAAACACATTTTCAAATGCTTATGTGACACAATTCTAATGTTTGGTGTGTTTATTTTTATCCCTTGAGACCAATGTTGCATTTGTCCCTGAATGGTTCTGGGTTGGAGTTGTAACTCATGATAAATGTAAATGGAGACATGGATCGATGATTTGTCAGTGCCATTAGATTCTTTAACATGACTAACACTAAGGAAACCATTCTCCCACTATTTTTACTACCTTAAGTGCTTTCTTGGATGAAGAAGAAAACTAGGGTTTTTCCTAGTGGGAGGCATTTGAAAAATGCATTTGAAGGTTAAAATTGGAAATAGCCACCTCAAAAGCTTATGGAGAGCATTCTCACCATGGGAGTACCCAAACACACTTTTTGGAGCTTACAAAATGTAATTCCAATGCTTGGTGTGTTTTTTACACCTGGGACCATTGTTGCCTTTGTATTTGAATGGACCCAAGCCATGAGTTTGAACTTGCAATAACATAAAAATGGGGCCATGGATTGATGTTAATATATTGATTTTGTTTCACTAGTCTACACAATGATGACATAATCTCTATTCTCTCATGCGTTTCTTCAACCTAAAAGTGTTTTCATGGACAAAGGAAAAAACTAGGGGTTTGCTTAATGCAAGGAATTGAAAAATACATTTGAAGGCGAAAAATGGAAATAACTTCCTTGAAAGTGAGTGCATAGAATTCTCAACTTGTCCATGTCCAAATGCACTTGCTACAACTTTCAAAATATAATTTTGATGTTCATTGTGTTATTTTTGCACCGGAGACAATGTTGCATTTGTCCCTGAATGCTCCTAGTCACTAGATGCAACAAATGATCAAATTAAAATGGCGCCACAGATTGATGATCCATTGGTTATGTTTCACTCATCTACATAGGTTATCTCTAGGGGTACCATTCTCCCACAATTTTCACTACTCTAAAAGTGTTTTCTCAATCGAAGAATAAAACTGGGATTTTGTTTAGTGGGAGGCATTGAAAAATCACATTTTAAGATCAAATTTGTAAATGGTTGCCCCATAAGTGTGTGGAAAATGTTCTCACATAGTCTATGCCCAAACAAACTTTCTGGAGCTTACATGATGCAATTTTGTTGCTCAATGTGTTTTTTAGCCCCATTGGACAAATGTTGCCTTAGTTCCTATATGGATTTGGGTTTTGAGTTACAACTTGCAATAAAATGAAAATGGGGACACATGATTATGAGTTCTCATTTTAGTTACATTCATCTACGAAAAGAAGTACTAGGGGTGTCATTCACCCAAGAGCTTCAATGCCCTAAAAGTGTTTTCTCAGACGAAGAAGAAAAGTAGGGTTTTGCCTAGTGGGAGACATAACAAAAATGCATTTGAAGGTTACATTTGGAAATGGTTACTCTAAAAGTGTGTGGACAAAATTTTCACTTTGTCCATTCTCAAACACATTTTTTGGACCTTACAAAACACAATGTTGATGCTTAATGTGTTTTTTTGGCCTTTGGTGCAAATGTTGCCTCTATCTCTAAATGGCTCCAGGTCGTAAGTTGCAACTCATTATAAAATAAAAATAGGGCTATGGGTTAATGAACCATTACTTTCATTAAAATCATTTATATTGAGTAAAACCAAGGGCACCACTCTCCCATGAGTTTCATCACCCTATTTTGCTTTCTTGGATGAAGAGTAAAACTATGGTTTTCCCTAGTAGGAGGCACTAGGAAAGTTCATTTTTGTCGAACATGGAAATCGTTGCATCGAAAGTGTGTTGGCAATGTTTTCACCTTGTCCTTGCACATGCACACTTGTTGAATCTTATGTAATGTAATTTTAATGTTTGGTGTGCATTTTTTTTTACCTCAAGACCAATTTCACCTTTGTTCTCAAATCTCTTTTTTTTCCACTTACAATTTGTTTTGATGAACGATCTAGAAGCATAGATTCCATAGTTTATAGATTAGGCAATTTTTTCATTGGTCACATGAACTAGTATTTAATGACAAGTTTCAATAATTAAGCCATAATGTCTGTATTTTATGCATATACCTTTATAGTGAGGAGTCTTCCATAAAAGATAAAGTTGTGATCATATTTCATGATTGCATTTAATGGTAATGATGTTTATTATGTCCTGGACGAGGGGATATATATGATTTGGTCAAGTGTATTAATTCAGAGCAATTTGAAAAGATTTCTAGCTTAAACTAAGGTTTTTCTATAACGTAGGGCAACTTTTATTTACTGGGTTTTTTAATTATTGATTTTTTAAAATTGTTATTGGTTTTGATGTTGGCAATGCATGACAGTTTTTTTTAATGCTGTTGTTTTGGTTTTTGGGGTGGCTTCTTGTGTCAATTCCTTGCCGGCCTTTGTAGTGAGGTAGAGTCCACCCGTTGTTGGCATGAAGCCTAACAAGTTGCCGTTCAAAAATCACATCACATACATCCTCTGCGCTTTGTTAATGACGTTGCAGTTCAGAAATCACATCACATACATCCTCTGCGCTAGATGCTATGATATCAATGAATCAATGAATGAATAATGGCTTTGGTCCTGACTTCAACTGCCCCAACCTTCCTATACTCAGCCTTATTAATGAAACATGCCCAAAGAATTTTCTCTATATAATATCCTCAATTACCCTTTCACAGTAAAAGCAATGAAGTTTAACGAGATGGCTATGGTGGCGTTTCTTGCAATCTGGTCTTCACAAGAAAGGGTGAGTAATGTATCATTTAGCTACCATATTAAATCATTGATATGTTGTGTAAGGTGAAGAGGCATTAGAGGAATAAAAACCCACTTCAATATTAGATTGAAATTAATGAAGAACAACATTACTGGTAGGTTTATATCTAATATGGTGTGCCTTCACTTAATGGCAACGTGGATCTGGTACGTCTTGATTATCAAGTTGAGAAGGTACCAATATTGAATGTTTTACCTTTTCCATTTATATAATAATCTGTTTCTTTGATATTGCAAATTCTTGTTCCTTATATCTCTGTATTGTTGGTCTTTTTGTTTTAGTTTACCTATGGAAAAGGCAGCCTGCACTCATCTCGTAAGTTATATACTTATAAAATTTTAACATTATGGGCTGTATAGATTTGAATGTACTTGTGTAGAATTCTATCAAATGCTTGTACATGAAGATGTTCTCAAGATAGTATCGGAAACCATGCATGTTCTACTGCTAGAATGCAAGAAATGTTTGTGCATTCCCCCTGGTTATTATGGAAACAAGTAGATCTGTCCCTGCTACAATAACTAGAAAACAAAGTGAGGCCGCCCCAAATGCCCTAGAAGCCCCATGTGGAGCTATTTAAATTTCATCGAAATAATCTATTTTTGAATCCATGGTGAATTTGGAAGCCCCATGTGGAGCTATTTAAATTTCATCGAAATAATCTATTTTTGCAGTCATGGTGAATTTGGGTTATAAATCTTCATGATGATGGAATTTTTGTTAATTTGAACTTAGTTATCCAGATTTATGTTTATTTGAACAATTTTGCAGGGTGTTTTACTTGCAGCCTAAGTAACAGGACACTTCCAAATAGGGCCCGTGTCCCGTATTCCACGTATCGGACACGACACTTGCCCTAATATGTGTCCGACACCATAATTTTCATGTCCCAAAATCTGGACACTTTCCAACACGTGTCGGACACTTGCCAGGAACGTGTCTTGATTTCTGGACATGTGTCCTGTCAAAAAAGGTATAAAGGAAGAGGAAGATAGAGGAAAGAGCTATGACAGTAATGTTAATTTTGACATGGAGGAGCAGGAAGACGATTGACAATGGCTAGTACCATTGATGAGCTATTATATTCTTACCTGTGGCTATTTAGTATTTTCATTTTGTATCTAGTAGGACAGTAAATACTAGACTTAGTACTAAGTAGTATCTACTCTATTTTGTATTTGTCGGTGGCATTCTCTCGAAATGCATTTTGATTTTTGTGGTTTATTGAGAAATATCCAATATCCAATTTATGGTTCAAAGTTCATGATTCATTGATAATTTTATTACTGATTCATCATTGTCAAATTTCAATTGAATGATATTATGATTGATGTACATTGTATATACTTCTAGTTTTAAAAAAATGTAGATCTTTATGTATTTTTTCAATATATATATATATGTATATATATATAATTTTTTAATATATATATAAAACGTGTCCCCCGTGTCCTATTTCTAGGGTCGTCGTGTCTCGTGTCGAATACTCGTATTTTTGTGTCCTCCGTGTCCCGTGTCCTCGTGTCATGTGACTTAGCTTGCAGCTTATTCCCACGAATATATTTTTAACCAGATATTCCCAGCGTATACATATAAGATGCAAATTTTCACTTCAAATTGAGCATAAACCAATACCCAAGAATCTTGATTGGAAGGTTATAAAGAGGGAAAGATGTAAAAGCAAAAAGCCTACATCGTTTTGGCGATGAATTTCTGTGTTCAACAGTTGATTAGCTTCAAGCGGTCCAATCACTACTTTGTGAATGTATCCAGAACTGTAAAACAGATAGGAATAGGAAGAAGGAATCTCTCCAAATGCAGAAGAAGTGTATTCTCCCGAAGATTTTCCATATTCAACCATTGATGGTACATCGTCCTTTGTAATCCACGTTATCCTAATGCGATCACTTCCTACCATATAAATATGAACCTACCATTGTAATCCATACAAATCATTATCAAAAAATATATAAACAAAGTAATCTCCAAGCATAGATCACTGTATTGAAACTTTGAAATCATACGAAGAATAAAAGATTTTGCACCTGTTCAAGATCCATGATAGTAGTTGTTGTGGAAGGAGTCGGTACAATTGGGCGAGAAGGGGGGCCAACATAGTCCCCGACCTCTGAGTAAACAATAACAAAAAACAAATAAAGCAAGATAATTAGGAGGCCCATATTTAGCACAGGTTTAAATGAAATAAGAGCCATGATAGCTTCAATTCCTTTATCTATAGCACAGTGTAATGCATGAATTGAAATTGAAATCTGTGTATAATTTGTCCCTTGCACTATTAAATAAATGCAAAGGCATTAAAATAATAGGTTCCACAAATGTAAATCATTTAGTTTTCCACATGCTACAACAATCCCCGGTGAGTTCATGCTTCCTGTGCCCACCCATCCTAAATAGGATAATACAATAAAGGTATTTTGAAATTATTTTGGGAGTTGTTTGACAGGTTTCTTTTCCAGTAGTTGGAAATCTAGGACGGTATGAGCTATTTAAACACATGAAAATAAAACTATAAAATAAAACTATAAGATTAATCACTCCATCAGATTGATAGTAACAGTTGACGGATTCTATTCTATCTAACAATATAAATCTGCAATCTCACATTGTAAGAAAATATCCTAAATTTGATTTGGGTGCGTTCCAATTCTAATTCAGGAAACTATCTTTTGAGTTACTAAACGTTGACACTTAATCATTCTTTTGCAAATTAAAAACGTTCCCAAGTTTGGCGGATGCCAAACGATCGCTTCTTTCTTGTGTGATGGAAAGAGGAATCGTCTCTTTCACGGCTATTTTCATTTCAATATCTCAAGTCAGTGATACTATGGACTTTCCTGATATATAGAAATTTTATTTACATAAAACATTATTTAAAGTATGCAAATAACACCTTCACATTGTAGAATAACTCGGCACTATTCGACGAGAACCACAGTGCAAGCAATTCCTCCATCAAGACATAAGCTGACCAGTTCTTCCATCAAACATATATAATGGGATCGTAAGCCGCATTGTACGTTAGAATTTCAAGGTTTAGGGTTTCTCCTATTTGAGATTAGTTTTTCTTTTGTTGTAGATATACCAGCATAGATCCAAATCTCAGGCTCTATCAAGCTTCGAGAAGGATCAAATCTTTGGAGGTGCAGACCTTTTCATAAGTATTGCACTCAACTATCAGTTTTAATGTGATTCAGACCAAAAGACATATTTTTTATTTAAGGTCCACAAATAATATTTTTATTATTAATATTTAATACTATTTATGGCTGCATATAATATTTTTTATTTTGTGATGAAAAAACATTAAAACATCTCACCCATACATAGTTTTAAAACCATGTGCAAGGCCCTCCTAAAATCATGGGTTGTTTAGGAGGCCTTGCACATGGTATTAAAACCATTTGCAACTACCTCCTAAACCATGTACAACAAAACCATGGGTTGTTTAGGAGACCTTGCACATGGCTTTAAAACCATTTGTAAGGCCCTCCTAAACCATGTACAATAAAACCATGGGTTTTTAAGAGGCCTTGCACATGGTTTTAAAACCATGTGCATGACCAACATTTTTTTTTGCGAATAATTCAATTTTTTATTATTTTGTTAAGTAGAAACATTACAACATCTCCCCTATATTGTGTTGTTTTTCTCACAGACATTTTTTTATGGCAGATAATTAAATTTTTTATTATTTTGTTAAGTAGGAACATTACAACATCTCACCCATATTAGATTGTTTTTGTGGCAGACATTTATTTTGGAAGATAATTAAAAGTTTTGTTTTTTATAGTCAACATCTATGTAACGTTACATAACGTTACAAGATCTCCCCCATACTGGGCTGTAGAGCGCCTCTCGGCGCAAAAAATCTAATCACATGATAAAAATAACATATCTGTGTGAAATTCTATATGTAGAACCCATAAACAAAGCGATAAACTATAAGAGATATATTTAGATTATATTAATGTTTTCAAGAAGATGCAGGTAACTATATGATATATAATTATATTAGTGTTTCAAATGATGTAGATGTCCGTACGAAAATTTGAAATGTTTTGATATATATTCTAACTATATTAGCATTTTTTTAATTATTTTATATGAACTTATATATTTTTAAATATAATTATAATTTTATATTAATATATTTTAATTATATTAACACAGTTTAATATATGCATAATTCAAAAAACGAACACATGTAATATATACTTTGTCAAAAAATTAAAAATACTCTCTTTAGGCTTACAAAAAGTATGCAAAATTGCTCACTAGCTTATTTTCCTGGAAAATCCATGAAGATGCTGACTAGCTTATTTCCTTCCTCTCATATATAGTTTTCATGAAGGTGGTATTATTCATGTTGTTGGAAGTAAATTTTATGTATTTCTAAAGTCACCACTATAGTTTGTAATTTTTATATTAATTTATTAACCAGTTTTCTTAAATGGGATTGGTTCCTAGTGATGATCTCACCCTCGTAAAATGGTTCCCAAGATGTGGCCGCGGAGATCATCATGCATTTTTTAAAAGCATGGCACTGCAGAAGCTCATCAATTAATTAAGACCACTTGGGCTAGGTTTCAACCTTAACACTTAGTTAGCTAGACCTGTAGCATGCATGTTAAACGTGTTGGGGCCCTTTGTTGGTGGCATTGTGCATGTCAGTATGTTGAATTCTTGTGGTAGTGCGCTCTCTTGAAGTTTAATTGTCTAAAGAACACAAGTCTAAGAATCATCCATCAGTTGTCCTTAACTCTAACCAAATTCCTCCTGGCTACAACTTTCTACAAGAAAGCAGGTGGCAATGTAATGTCGGGGACATTGCCACCACGTGGCTCTTGTTTAAAAGATAAAGTCCTAATCAATTTTAATATTTAATAATCTCAAATGTGAAACTCCAAAAGGGTTTGAAATGGGATCCAATGTCCTTAAAAAGAGATCCAGTCATACCATCCTTTCATCCTTTAACATCCCAAGATACTATTTAAAATAATAGAGAAGATGATTGTTATTGACAAGTTGTTAAAAGCAGTTTAGGATTCAAAGAGAAGACTCATTTTCACATAACAAGGGAAGTGAGATTAAGGACTTGTGTTAGATACACACATAGAATATGACATATTTTTTGATACATGAGAATGAAATACAATGTTTTGTGTTACAACATTATTTGGTATTTTTGACCATCAGCTATGGATTAGAGAATTGGTATTTGCAGTACCTTGATATCCCAGAAGAACTATTATAAATACAATTTTTATCATGTATACATGCTTTCTACAAAGGAAAGGCGTGTATATACACATCTTTATTAAAGGAAATACATGTACATATGCACCTTTTCCTCTTGCAAGGAGCATATGCATTGGGAAAAGGGTAAAAAAGAATGTGCATTTTTTGCATGCCCTAGAATGGATGCACAAATTTTTGAATCCCTAACTTCCATTTCCAATGACCTTAATTGATTTTTGGGAGTATAAAGAGAAATTTAAATGTTGGAGAAGGGAAAGAGATAATTTGATCAACCTTATGCTGTTAGTTTGTAGAGATTTTTCTGATTTCGATAGGAACCATTGTTCTTGTATGTGAGTGGCTTTAAGCCATCAAATATTTTCCTGTTACACATAACAAGGATTCTTGAAGTAGAAGCTAGTGTGAAAAATGGTCTAGGTTGTATGAATCTATGTCTTGGTGACAAAGGTGTCGACAATATAATTATTAGGTATAACTATATTTTCTATTCTCTATTAATAGGAAGGTCTCTCTCCAATCCCCACCAAATATGTTGTTAAATATTTGACTTCTCTGCATTTATATTCCTATTTAATGGTGGGACTAGTTTTTTGATAGATTAGTTAAGATCAACATATAACTAACATTATCATCTTTATGATCATCATTGTTGTAACTAATGTTTGAGAAAGGTTTTGTTGTTTCTTTGTGTAGAGGTTTCCAAGTGATTCTTCGAAGTGGTGAAAGCGCATTGGAGTTTGCATGTAAACAACTCTTAAAGTCAATTTCCTTATTACAAATATTCCTATTTTCTTAGTTCCATAGCTAGTTATTTTCGAACATAACTTGTTGATATTGGGTAATTAAACTGCTATCTTCAATTTGCTTCGTCAGTGGTCTAAGCATTGGGTAAAAATATTTGATATTTTATCCTTTAGGATTATTTTCTCTATTTCTAGCCTTAAGGTCATGATTCACTAATAAACCTGGTTGATTCTTTGAGTAGATTACCATAGGATTGCATTTATGTGCCTTTTTAGTCTTCCTCTTATGCAAATTTTGATACTTTTTTGGGTTGTATAGGCGACTGATTGCATGTGTACATAGTAGCATATATATGTGCATTCCGCTTAGGAAAAGCGGATGTATATACGCCTTGATCAAAGCCAAAGTGCACGCAATGCTCATTTCCTTAGGGGAATAAATGTAACCCTTGAACTGTGAAATTTTGTAGTCTTTTTGAATTTATGATATTTTAGAGTGGTGTAGTGGCTTGATTGAAATCCTGTATTTTCATGGTAGGGAATTTGACAGTTTCTACTTGGGTGTTTGGCTTAATTGGTGTATTTTACCTTTAATGCTCGAGTCATTTGGAACAAAAAACTACTCTTGAAAATTATAGTCTTTGTTTGTGTTTTTTGAATTTTTGGGGCACATACATTTGTTTCTTTAAGTATATTAGAATATATACATTTGTCGTGCATGTCAAAAATCATGTATGAAATGTTAAATATGCTCATTTTCTTAAGGAAAGGTGTGCATGCATGCAAAATGGTCATTTTTAAACCTTATAAAGTGCAAAAACCTGCCAAAATTTGCAAATCTCAATTATGGTATTTTTTATAGGGATTTAGAGGACTTGTTTGCTGATTAGAGCCCTCCAATTTTTTTTTTTAACAAGTTTTACATCACACATTCTATGTTATATTGAAAAATAAAAAAAATGAATATTACAAAAAATTCAAGATTTTCCTATTTCTGGTTCATGTAGGAACTCTTAGGTAGTTATATGCACTTCGAAGTGATTACATTTAAATGAAAAATATTGGGTTTCTTTCATTATCACGCTCTCATGAAAATCATAAATAATTGCTTACTTTGGATACAATAATCTCCTAAAAAAATTGCATTGCATTTAGGGATTGAAAAGGTTCTACTAGATTCTTACGCTTTTCATAAGTTTTCATTTTCAAGCATCTCTTTCAAAGTTTAAGGCATTGTTTTCCATTTTCAAGTCTTCTCTTTTTGCATCTTTTTCATTTGAGAACATCTAAGTAACTCTGGTCAGATCTTTCTTTTTGTAATTTTTAGATATGATTGTGTTATTGTTGTTTCTTGGGAACATGATTTTAAGCTAGATTTCTGGTTGCTTAGGGATAATGTTTTGTGCAATTTTTTTTGACACGTGTAGGTATATTTTGAAGCTTGCATATAGGTTTAATGTTCCCTTATTATGAATCTAAAAATTTTGCCACTTGAATTTGTTGTAGGGTCAACCCTATTGGATGTTGGTGCACAATCCTTTTCTATTTGTAATTTGCATCATTCCAACATAAGAACTTTCCTATGATGGATTACCTTAGTGTAGCACCTTTTTTCCATCCAAAACCCATCATAATATTTTATGGTACAATTGGAATCCATAATAGTTTGAGACGACATTATGAACCTCATTTATTTTTCTCACTTACTTCTAACCATTCCCATTGGGGATCCCACCTTCATAATAAGTTTGCTTTCAATTTTCTTTGGTTATCACTGCACATGTTGTTTTGTCTAATTCCTTGTTACAATTTTCCACATTATGATTACTACCTTTGTGATCTTATTTTTTGTAAGTGGATATTTTATTTATGTCATAAAAGAGTTGATTACATTCTCATACACAGGTACCTTCCTGTTGATAACTGCTTCATCCAACCCTTTGTCCAAACTAATTTGATAGGCTAACTTGACCATATGACGTATTACATAGCATACCTCTGCCAAAACTTGGGACTGATACATCTTCATTATGGACAAATTACACAATTGACTGCAAAATACTACAGGACCTACTTAAACTTGACATAGAAAGTGTCCTAGACCAAACACTACATCCTGATAGGGATCTTGGGATTTAATACTCATAACACATAACAGTTGCCTGGACACCCAAAGCATAAAACCACTTTAATAGAATATATGGGAGATCAGGGACATGCCCTTGCGATTGCTACCTATTGGATTCAGTTAGGACATCGTGGTTGGTGGGGTTGAAGGAGCCTGCATTCTGAGACCTTGCAAAATAGTGTCCATTTTTTGGTTCAGTCACTTCGAGTCATATGCTAGCTCTTCCCACCATTGCGCCAAATGCTCCTTAGCTTCGCCCATCTCCTTTTTATCACACGTCGAACGACTAATAATATTTTTCATCACCAAAAAGAGCACCATGGTTCTCTAGTAGAGGCTGAGTCTTCCTGCGTTGTGGCTTGGATCCAGGATCTAATATTCTTCCTTATGACATTCCTCATGCAGGGTGTCCCTATCTAGTTCCCCCCACAACTTCTACTTAATCTCGTTAATATTGTGCTGAATTTCATTGGGGAGGCCTAGTTCGAACATCCGAGCTTCCCATAGGGATTTCTTCTGTGCCCTGGTCACTCATCCACTCTCCTCTTCTTGACCTAATGCCCACTTCCCCTATCCTTTTCAACCGTCCATACTTCCTTCTACGCTCCTTTGTTAGTAAGATTCCATATACCAAAAACCCAACGTCCCTATGTTTCAGAAAGTAGTGGAAAAACGTGCAGACGACCTCCATGATTTTTCCCACCACCCAGCTTATCCATAAATGACAACTTCCTCTTCTGAACTCTTATTAGAGAAATACATATTATGATGCTCCACTCATGCTCTATAGTCTAGAGATAATATATCCCATATAGTCACCCATATCTTCCAATTTCCCCATTCATTTCTACACGTATGCTCGTCAGTAAAAAAGACGGTGCCTTGATCATGAGTCTTAGAGGGTTTAAAACTAGCGTTCCTTTCTCTTGATGTCACCCTCTAGTTGTCTATACAAACCCCTTTACTGTAGTGATCCGGGCCTTCCCGGTGTCCTTCCCTCTCTGTTTCATAACTACTCTGCGTATCTTGGTGTGTGAGGTTGATACAAATGTCCCTTGTTGTCTCATCCATAACCTCACTCCAGTCCTTGGCTTTAACTGCTATGCGGGTTTCCATCCCGAGGTTCGCCAACGAGTATGCCACCTTGTTTCAAAGTCTTCTGATGTGGTTAAAGAGGATTTCCATCCCTAAGTCCAAAATATCCTTCAATCATTCCAACCGCCCCTCCAACCTCCATGAGTGTTCCACATTTTCACTTTGGGTGTCGTTTAGGAGTTTCGCCGCCATTTGGATTACCACTAGGGATTCTTCTTCGACGATTATAGGGGTTCATTGGTTCTCCTGCGCCAGTTATATTCCCTGTAGAAGACCTTCTATCTCTGCCGCATTGTTGGTTTCTCGACCGATGAAACCATACTTGAAGCCCAACATGCTTCCTTTATGGTCATAGATGATACACCCATAACCGGTTGGGCCTGGGTTTCCCTTCGACGTGCCATCAAAATTGAGCTTGTAAAATCCCCAGGGAGGGGTAGTCCATATCTCCGCACTTGTTACCAATATTCCCGTGCTTTGTTGCATGCCACCAAACTGCATGGGTCCTAAAAGTCCCCATGCTTTTAGAATGGTGGACTTTGAGTTTGTAGCCTCCCTGTCTGAGCTATCCTAGGCTTCCATCTTTATTGTTTATTGTGTCTTGTTTGCTATGGTATTCCACACTTTTCTTGAGGTTGAATCTTTTACTTGGAAAGTCTTGGAGTTTCGGTCCCTCCATATCTCCCATAGCACGAGATGAGGAAAAATATCCCATAAACTACTCAGAATGGGGTTCTAGAAAGGATTGTTGGTCCATTCTATGAGCGTTTGGTCCAGATTTTGCCTGGCTCGATCAGATATTCCGAATTTTGTTGCACCTTGATCCCAAATGATAGTGGAAAATGGACAAGCATCCATGAGATGAGTTATTGTTTCTTCTTCATGAACTCACAAGAAACACCACTATGGTCCTATCATTCCTCTTTTTTAAAGATTTTCTCTTGTTAAAATTTGTTTTTTCATTACTAGCCAACTAAAGATCGATATTTTAGGCCATAATTTTTTCTTGCATAGTTTTATCCACTTCTGGTCCACTGGTTGGGTAACTTCCCTTTTCCATAAGTCGTAAGCCTCCTTCATGGTGAATGAGCCCTTTGGGAGATATCCCAACCTCAGATTGTCTTCCCCTAAGTGCATTCTAATTCTCCTGTTGTTGAGGGCTTCTTCCATTCTATCCACTTCCTCTCCTGGACCATGGCGTTCCCACCATTCCTTTTCTGCCTAGACCCGAAAGTCCTAGTCATCCTCTTGGTTTACCCATATGTCCTTGACCCTTGTAATTCCTTGGTTAAAACATTCTCCAACGAGCTATTGAATTCCCACGCCGCAACCTAGAGGAGGCATTTGCTACCATGAATCCTCCCATATTTGAGCATTTTTGTCCATTCCTTACTTCCCAGAAGTTATGGTATTGGATCAACATCCTTCCCATCTAGGCTGTTCTCCATATGTGAGACCCTGGGGTGTCTTCTGAAAATCGAATGAGATTCCCTTTGTCCCAATCCTCCGCATACTTAATATGCAAAACATTTTCCCAAGGTTCCTGATTACAGGTTACCCAATGCCACCACGAATTTTATCCACTCAACACATTCACTTGTTCATGGTCTCAGAGGCCTAATCCCCGCTGATGCTTAGGGGTGCATAATGTTTCCCATTTTACCAGATCCCATTTTCGTCGTTCATTAGCTCTGCTTGACAAGAAATCTCGCTACATATTCCTTATATCTCTTATAATTTTCTTTGGAGCCTCCAAGGTCAAAAAGAGATATGTTTTCATTGCCTGCAAGACTAATTTTACCAGGACTAGTTTGCTCACTAGGTTGAGGGGCCGTAAGGTCTAGTTGGTTAAACATTTTTTCATGTTGTCCAACAACTCCATCCATGATCCCTTTTTGGCTATTGAATTCACCAAGGGAATTCCTAGATATTTGGATGGAAGGGAGCTCTCATGGAAACCCAAGATACGACAAATATCTAGTCTAGAGATCCGAGGGGTGTTAAAGAAAACAACCTGGGATTTTTGGTCGTAAGTTTCCAGGCCCAAGGCTTTTCCAAAGTTGGATAGTTAGTCTTTGAACTTCCTGGATTCCTAGACAGATAGGTAACCCATCAACATGGTATCATCCATAAATTGTTGGCAAGTTTATGTATCCTCCCTTAGATGAAGCTTGAGCCCTCTTAGATCATTGTTGTCCCGCATTGCCTAGATTGACCTTCCCAACCCTTCCACCATAAGAATGAAGAGGAAAGGGGATAAAGGGTATCCCTGTCTTATCGCCTTCAAAATTTTGATGAGACCCATCGACACTCCATTTACCAAAATGGAGAAAAAAACCAAAGAAAATAAGTTCATTATCCACTCAACCCAGTCGTCCCATAATCCAAAAGATGTTAGCATTCTCCCCATAAATTTCCAGCTAATTTTTCGTAGACTTTATCTATGTTAAGTTTCACCATCATTCCTAAGATTTTATTAGTTTTACAGAATGGATAATTTCATGGACCAATATAAGACCATCCGTTATCTAATAGCCTTCCACAAACCCCTACTGTTATGGAGAGATCAGATAGGTTAGGATGGGTTTGAGTCTATTCACAATGACCTTAGTGATGATTTTGTAGATTACATTACATAGGATTATGGGCCTAAATTTGTCTGGAGAGTCATCCCCTTCACACTTTGGGATGAGAGTGAGGAAGGTTACATTGAGTGCTGGCAGAATCTTCCTTTAAACCTTATAATATTCTACAATCTTCCAGAGCTCTTTCTAAATGATATGATATATCCCATGAGTGGTGAAATAAGTTCACCGTGAAACCATCCGGTCTTGGGTCCTTTCCTTCTTCCATTTGGAATACTGCTCCCTCCATCTCAATGAGGGAGATAGGCTTCATTAGTAGTTCATTATGTTCTTAAGTGATGAGAGAAGGGATGTGTATTATTTTATCAATCTCCCCACTTCTGTCCTGTCTTGGTTCAATCATTATGTCCTTGAAGTGTTGGTTCAAGTTTGTTTCAATTTCCTCCCTTGTTTCCACCCGTTCTCCATTGGAATTTTTAATTGAGATGATTTTGTTCTTTAATATAACCTGAATAACTACTCACTGGAAAATTTTTGTATTCCCCCCCCTCATTTAGCCATCGAATCCTTAATTTTCGGCGCCAAAGGATTTCCTCTTGCCTTTCCCTCTCCTCAATTTTTGAGCAGAGATTAGTTTCTTCCATTTGCAAATTGGTTGTGTACCCGTTATTCATCCCTATGGCCTGTATCTCCAGTAGCCGGGTTTCCAAAATTTTCTTGTTAGAAAATACGTTTTCGAACTCCTCCTTGTTCCATTTCTTTACCCTTTCTTTCAGCCCTTTTAAGTTATGTTGGAACTTGTACATAGTTGGGTCGGTCCCAACACTCAGTTCCTCCCACCATGTCTTAACCTTTTCTGTGAAATCTAGATGAACTAGCCAAAATTGTTTAAACCTGAAGGGTTTTTTAAATTGCAATCCCAACCCACTCCACATTAATTCTACTGGACAATGATATGATCCCGATCCTGGAAGAATCCTTGAGTGAATTTCACTACCTAAGTCCATTATCGATTATGAAATAAGGAATCTGTCCAAGTGAGAATGCTATGTGCCTATCCCCCTTCCTCTTGTTGTTCCATGTGATTCTTCCCTCCCCCAGGGTGATGTCTACTAATATTAACTCTTCAATAGTGTCTCTGAAAATCTCACAATATTCTTCCAGTTGATGCCTACCTCCTTTCTTCTCCTCCAAAGAGGTTATGAGATTTAAATCCCCCCCTTACACCTAGTGTCTCCCCTTAGTCTCTACATGGATCTTTTGAATGGTAATGATAAAAATCCTTTTTTCACCCACGTTATGGGGCCCATAAACATTTGCTACCACTCCCTCTACCGAAAAACCAATTACCTTAAACTCCGTTGAGATGAAGCATTGGTTACCATGGAATCCCTCTAAGTTCACTCTGTTGGGATCCCATAAAATTCCTAGGCCTCCTGCATAACCTCTTGCATCTATGCCTATTAGTTCACTACCTTTCCATATTTTCTTGCTAATTTCCTAGAGCTGATTCAAATGTCACTTAGTTTCTTGAAGAAACACAATGTTCGGGTTTGTCTTGTTTATCTTCTTGCTCAGGATCTTTGTTTTTTGGGAACTATCTAAGCCCCGAATGTTCCAAGATATTATCTTCATTAAAACAAATTACAAACCCAGATCTGCCTTTATGGTAGGATACTAACCTGATTCTACCAATCGTCTCCCTACTTCCAATACTCTTTGTTTGTTCAATTTCCTTCTTGTATTCTTACTTGGATCCTCGAACTTCCGCTTATTATCCTTGTGAGAGCATATACTAATCCTCAACTGATTTGTTGCCTTTTCATTTAGAATGGATTTCTTTAACAGTATCATTTTCTCTTGTGGGATATATCCTTTTCAACATCTGCATAGGCTTTCTCCTATGTCCATGTCTTCTGCTTCATCCCATGTGTCTCGATCCATAATGTCTTGGTGTCTGTCTTCTAAAGACTCATACCCAATATTGGTATGGATCTTCATTTCCTCTTGGTGGGGTTGATCCCCCAATTTTCCTTCTGGTTGCTTAGTAGGGGTTTCCTTAGATAGGTATTCAAGTGCACTAAATTTATTGGACACCAATATATTTTTTTCACCTCTTGATTATCTTACTTTCACCCTCCTCGCTTCTGCGAGGAAACCCTAGTAAACCCTTGATCCTTATTTTTCTCCTCCTTCCTAGTTGTTGGCTTTGGAATATTTATGGGGAATTCCCTAAATAGGTGACCATATTCATGGTGCCTTCGGTACCGAAATGGGATCTGTTTGTAATCCAATGTTTGCAACCATTCCTCATCTTCCCATGACATTCTAATCACTTCTGGTAGTCGTTTGGTGAGATCCATGTAGACATAGTTCCTCGCATAAGCTGTGTATCTTTGGGCCCTGGTATGTTATCATATTTTGATGAATTCCCCCAATGTGTTTCCCAATTCCTCTAAATTTTTTTGATCCAAATGTTTGCATGGCAAGAAATACAACTTGGTCCATATTGGCGCTACTTTCATGTCTTCCTTATCTGGGAAAGAATTTTCCTTCCAGGGTCACTGGAATAAGCCTGTTGAATAGAATAAATAGGGACCCTCCTCCAGGATTCTGTTCCTATCTTCCATGTTAAAGATAGATATGGTAAAGAAACCCTTAGAACCCAGATGTAGATTATAATTTCCCTTAGGTTTCCAATAATATTTTATCAACCAGACTAGGGATTTCTCAGAAGGTTGCATTCCCACAAATTTCATGATTAAAGCATGATATTGCATATACTGAATACAATCACTGATATTTGATGATCTGACTTGCATAGAAGGAATCAAGTCCACTTTGGGCATGTATTTACGTGGTTTTAGTTCTGTCGCTCTTGCTTTCGGGTTTTGGTCTTGATCTAGTGATATCGGGATGTTCCCGATCTGTAACCCTGATGGGTCGTCGTCGAGGAGCCCTTTGCCTTCCTCCATACTTTCGTCGGTCCCCGATGGGTTGGAGCCCTTTTCCTTCCTCCATACTTTCGTCGGTCCGCCCACCTTCATTGTTCTATGAAAGTCCTCCCCCTTCAGAATAATATCAATATCACATTGACACATGTTTAGTTTATCCCCCAACCTACCACCTTTGTGATCTTAAATACCACATTAATTTCCATTTATTTCTCCTAAATTTCAAACCTACCCTACCCTAGATGAGACATGATTATGGGTGTCCACATCCTACACATATCCTTTTGTTTTCTTTTTGCATATGACTATTCTGTGCTCTTGGAACATAGTTTCTCTCCTTATGGCACTCATTTCCTCCATTGTATTATGTTATTCTTTTATTATTTTTTCTATACTTTTTTTAATATGAAAAGACACAAAAGGTCAAATATTTATAAAAAGAGAGAGGGGGAAAGAATTTAGAGCCTCATATACTTTATGAAGCAACAAAACTTGTGTCATATTTGAACAAAGAATTTATGTCATTTCTATTAGGATTATAATCCTCCCTTGTCCAAACTGGTCAATTAAGCCTAACTCAGGAGTCTTTTTAGTCATTATTGAGTCACTAGTACCATTGGGTTCACTTGGCCTAATTGGGCCACATGTACCAGTCACTAGAGTGTGGGGAACATTGATTGAGGCTAACTTCCATTGACTGCACTTACATGCATTAGTTTAGGCATCTCCTAGACCAATCCCTACAATTTAGGAGCAACTGGGAGTGTTGACACTAACCTCCTTCAGTTGTTGGCAATTGGTGACTAGTCGCGCCTAATTATGAGTCGGTTACATTCAGTTACGGTTAGTTACATTCAACTAGCGTCAGTATTTTCATGGATGCATGTGGGAAGGCACCTTTTCTCACCTACCACATCAGTTAGACTAGTTTAACAGATTCTAACTGATTGAGAGGATGAATTAGATAACTAGAGATAGCTAGTTAAGCTCCGATAGTGATTTAGACATGTCCAATTATCCATGCAATCAGATTGTGTTAATCAATTTGAATTACCTCTCATGGATTTGAATTGTCTGGATATTAATGCCAGTGTATTGCATTGTAACAATTATCCATATTGTATCCATTTTAATTTTTGATTAATGAAAGCATATACAACTGCAACTCATTTTTTTCATTGTTTCATATCATATTCTAAGTAAATTATTTGTGAAATCTTATGTAAGTTTTTTCTTGGTCCATATATTCCCGCGAGCTCAATTTTAATATGGTATGAGAGCCTCAGCAGGAAAAGGAAATTCTTCTTCTATAGATTTCATGCTGGATCTATGAAGCAATTTGAGCAAAAAAAACTCAAAACATTCCATCTCCGCACCAGAAGCAGAGAGTTTACCACATAATTCCTGGAAGCCCAACCATGTTGATCAAGCTTGCTTGAATGACTAAGCCAGGTGTGATGTAAACTACAAAAGTGTAGGCTGTTCAACCTTACTTTGTTTTTTTTGTGTAATTGCAGGTACAACTTCATATGGATTCGATATTACTAGTTCCTCTTCTTACTCCATCCACAAGATATTCAGAATGGAAATTGAAGATGATTTCATATATAAAGAGACAAAGTATCTATGAGGTATCTATTGAACTTGGTAAAGAGTCTTATAAATATGAGAATGACTGGCTAAATGACGGTGATATAGATTTTGGAACAATATGTCTAGCCCTTTCTCCAAGCTTGTGCTACCTTATTGCTTCTATTGAATACCCAAAGGTACTCTTGACAAAATTGGACAGAACCTTTGGCAAGAACAATGAGGACCATAATAGAAATTTTGAGATCACACCGAGCACCACAAGAGTTCTTTATTCAAAAGTATCGTCCTCTACTCTCTCTGATGAAGTTTTTCAAGATGAAGAAGAAGCAGAGTCTTCCTCACAGTCAATTCGAATTGAAGAAAGTCTCCTTGAAGTGACTCCTTCTCCTGCTGCTTTGGAAGTTTATGAAATCTATGATATCTCATGTTCTCATATGGCTGATCCAGAAGAATACATTTGAATCTCTGATATTGAAGAAAAACTCTACTGCACTTCTATGCAAACATTCTCTAGTGATTCTCCTTTAAATTCCATGCAAATTTTTTTGGTGATTGCTTTAGAAAGTGAAGAGGAATTCGATTTCTCTCCCTCTAATGTTGCTGCTGGTGTGCAGATAAGTAATACCTTGGATATTTTGGAAAAAATATCAGATTTTAGGAGTGATCCATTCACTCTTATTGATCTAGAGCTTCCAACAAATTCCTACAGGATTGCATGCACTAATACCCAGAATTTTGAAGAAGGAGAAAATTGTGCATCTACCATCTCGGTGGACCAAACTTTTGGATATGATATGAACTTATTTGGATATGATATGATATTATTTGTATCTGATATGATATTATTTCGTTCGAATTTTAAGTTCCAAGAGCCTTTAGTCATGCTTGTAGATGGTCTCATCAATTTTGGTGTGACAAATCAAGTATTGCAAGTCTTCTCCAAACTTACTGCTGGGGATTTGATATTAGTTTCCTCTTATGAGGTTGCTGATATTGTATCTTGTGAATCATTAGTTATTTCTGAAGCTATACCAGATTATGGAGCTCAAGAATTCACTCTCCACATTCCCATGGCTTCTCTACATTTGATCACATGCTCATCTCCTCACGGAACTAGCAAAGAGGGAGACATTATGCATCCGCCTGGACACTATCTCCTAACACTTGGAGATGATATTAAATCACATGGTTTTTTGTTCAAGGCTGAAATATATCAGTTTCTTGGGTGTTCCTCAGATGGTTCAAATTCTCAAGCACATTTTCTCTCTTATTAGTTGATTTTAGTTTCTCTACACAGGTCTAGTTTTCATCCAACAGTTGTCTATATTTCTGATTTAGTTGAGCATATTCTTCTTCTTCCAAAGAGAAAGATTCCTCTATACATAATCATTTATTTTGGATGGAGAAGTTCACATGCCAGGCCTTAGGATACCTGTGCACAGAAGAACAAGCTTGATCCTGATTCTGCCTGCTTAGTTTGAGGTCGGGTAATTTTCCCATGAGGTTTTCCCCGTTTCCTTGGTTGTATTAAGTAGTTATTTTTTGCATTTTAGATGTAATGGGTGACCTTTGGTCTCAGTTACCAAGGCCCATAGTTGTCCAAGTTATCATTCAGGGGGGGGTGTTAGGATTATAATCCTCCCTTGTCCAAACTGGTCAATTAACCCTAACTTAAGAGCCTTTTTAGTCATTATTAAGTCACTAGTACCATTGGGTCCACTTGGCCTAATTGGGCCACATGTACCAGCCACTAGAGTGTGGGGAACAATGATTTAGTATAAATTCCACTAATTGCACTTGTATGCATCAGTTTAGGTGCCTCCTAGACCAATCCCTACAATTTATGAGCCACTAGGAGTGCCGACACCAACCTCCTTCAGTTGTCGAAAATTTGTGACTAGTCGAGCCTAGTTATGAGTCAATTACATTCAATTACAGTCAGTCGCATTCAATTAGCACCAGTATTTGCATGGCTACATGTGGGAAGGCACCTTTTATCACCTACAACATCAATTAGACTAGTTTAACTGATTCTAACTGATTGAGAGACTGAATTAGACAACTGGAGATAGCTAGTTAAGCTCTGATAGTGATTTAAACATGTCCAGTTATCCATGCAGTCAAATTGAGTTAATCAATTCGAATTACCTCTCATGGATTCGAATTGTTTGGCTATTAATTCCAATGTATTGCATTGTAACAATTATCCAGATTGTATCCATTTTACTTTTTTATTAATGAAAGCATATACAACTACAACTCATTTTTTGCACTGTTTCATATCATATTTTGAGTAAATTGTTTGTGGAATCTTCTGTAATTTTTTTCTTGGTCCATAGATTCCTGTGAGCTCAATTTTAATAATGTCTTCCTTAACATATCATGTTTTAGTATTGGCCTTAGAAATTGAATCATGATTTTGAGTCTAGAACTCTTTTGGTTAGTTAATCTTCCAATTATTATGGAGCAGCCCTTGATGTCTCCTGCATTGTTAGCTTATATCGTTTGTCTTCATTTTGGCCTCAATTGTTTCTCAAGTCATTATTGTGTCATGCTTATGTTCAAGAATGTTAAAAACTTGTGTTTTCCATTCCTCATATTTCAAGTTGTTCTCATTCAAATTGTTTCTAATGTGTTTACTTGTGCTAGTATAGAAGGGTCTTCATGAAATTCTTGTTGATAGATCTTCTCTCACCGACTTAAACCCATTATTTTGAGAGAGAGATGTATATTTTATAGAACCTAGGGGCTTACTTTCATCATTGTCAAGTTACCCTGTGCTCAACATATGACATTTCATCATTGGTCATTAATTGAGTGATGTCTCCTATGCTCATAGTGAATACATCTATTCACATAATGGGATTCATGCTATACCTTGGGTTCCATTTTCATCATTGGTAGAACTCCTTTTTTTTTAAACAAATGTATACTGTTTTTTTTTAATATAAAAAAAGAAAGGTCTTTGTCAGACCAAAAGACCTATTGTTACAAAATTGCTCCATACAAATTGAGTAGAGTAGTTCATATGTATTTATATAGCTATAATAAAAAACTATTACAAAAGAGTTAAATTCTTTTAGATTCCATCTCTAACTAAAAGCTTGAACGCTATATATTCTGATAAAAGTATTATATAACAAAATGCATTTACACTTCATTGATCAACATAACATAGGTTCGAGTCTTGGATTTATGGGCAGATTGGAAATTATTTTGTCTTTGGTGAGAACCGAGGAGAAAGTACATCCTCAAAATGATTCGATACCACCTATGTTAAGAGGGCCATGACCTGATTCCAGTTGACTAAATGAAATTTTTTATTATTGCTTTACCCCATGCTAGAAAAACATTATATGAAATATATCGATCTACTTTGTTATACCTGTCGGCACTAGCCAGATAGAGTTTTGATATATAGATAATAAGGATAATATTCATTTGATCAATACAACTTCTCCTACCATATTTAACCATTGATTTCCCCATTGTTCCATTCTCTTCTTTATTTTTTCAACAACCACTTTCCAATCCAGAGATTGAGTTCTCTTAAGAAATATGGGTATGCCTCAGTAAATGTACAAATTCCAATCACTCTTTGATAAGAATCCAAATTTATTGGATTATTGTTAATATTTGAGGTTGGCACATTCCAAGCATAAACAAAAAATTATGTTTATTAGTTTCACCACTTGTAGCCCATAAGTAACTAGCCACAATGTTTCTAAATCTCTCTGGTATCACTCTTGAATCCCCATTGTTCCATTCTCTTCTTTATTTTGTCAACAACCACTTTCCAATCCAGATATTGAGGTCTCTTAAGAAATATGGGTATGCCTAAGTAAATGGACAAATACCAATCACTCTTTGATAATAATCCTAATTTATTGGATATGCTTTTAAGATTTGAGGTTGGCACATTTCAAGCATAAACACAAATTTATGTTTGTTAGGTTCACCACTTCTATCCCCTAAGTAACTGCCCATAATGTTTCTCAATATCTCTTCTATCACTCTTGAAGCACCCCCTAATAACAGGGTGTCGTTAGAAAATTGAGAATGGTTAATCTCCTTGACACCTATGACTATTCTTATTCCAGGAATATTTCCTATGCTCCTTTCTTGCTATATATTTCTAATAAGGGAATAAACCACAAGAATATATAAGAAATGGGTGAGGGTGAAACCTTGTCTCAACCCTCTTTCCTCCTTAAAGAAATTAGTGGGTTTTCCATTAACCAAGGGATCTATCTAGGGGTTTGATATACAAGCTTTAATCCAGTTTATAAACATATATGAAAATCCAAAGTTAGAGAGAATTGTATAAGGGAACGAGTGTCTCTCTTGATCAAATGCATTAGCCATATCCATTTTTATCACCATTCCTCTCTCTTTCCAGGCCTTACTAGAGTGGATCACTTATTACACAAGAACAATGCTATCCAATATTTTCCTTTTAGCAATAAATCCTCCTTGATTGTTTGAGATTAAATTAGACAAAATTCGATTGACTCAGTTTGTTAGAATATTTGTTATAATTATGTAAAAGGATTTACACAAACAAATTGACTTGAACCTTGCGAAAATTTCAGGGTTCTTTTCTTTCGCAATTAGAACAAAAAATGAATAATTTGTGTTGCCTCCCAACTTTCCTTTCTTTAGAAACCATTTAATCATCTTGTAAAGATCAATGTTTATTAGACCACAAAATTTTCTGTAAAAATAAATGGTGAAGTTGTCTGCTCCTAGAGATTTATTTGGCTCTAGATTCTAGATAGCTGATATAAGCTCCTTTTTCCTCTATTTATTTTCCTAAATTTGTATTCTCCCTTTGAGCCACTGAATTAGGGATATTGACTGACATATCCTTTGTAATATCCTCATTTATCTCTGCTTTCCTTGATAAAATATTTTTGAAATGCTGAAATGCTTCTACCTTTATATATTTACAATATGAAATTCTACATCCTTGCAAGTTAGTAATTGCCTTGACATTATTCTTTCTTTGCCTTGATATTGCTTTATTGTGGAAAAAAGTTGTATTCCTTCCTGTTGGGAATGATTATTAATCCTCCCTTTGACCACATAGTCTAACTGTTTATTTTCCTAGCTTAGGAGGTCTTCATCACTTCACTAGTGCATGGGGGACACACCTAGGGGACATATGCCAGTTACTGCAATTGATTTCCTAAGTTTACGAGCCCTAGGGACCAATCCCTATAATCTATGAACCCACTCTGAGTGCCACTAGCAGTCAGTGGACCTTGGTAGGTAATCAGACATGTTAAGTTATGCTCCAGTTACTATCAGTTATATCATAATCAATTAGCCTAGCTCTAGTTTGCATGATTTAAGGCAGTGTGGGTGCCTTTTCTCACCTACACTCATCAGTTAATTGATTGCATATTAAGTTAGTTATCCAGAGTTGCATTAGTGAGCTCCAGTGGTGATTTTCCCACACTGAGTTAGCTCCGGAGTGAGTATGAGTTGGTAGATTCAAATCCTATCTTAGGCATTCAAATTATCTTATATGTACAACCAATGTATTCCATATTAATTACTGATTCATGAATATAATCATATTATTCCAATTTTGTCTCCATGTGTGTGCAATTTTGTCTTGATTAATTGAACAATCTATGCTAAATTCTTCTCTCTCTTCTACAACATTCTCCTCTCATTTGAATTGATGCAAGATGATGATCCTATACTTCAAAGAATTTAACATGGTATCAGAGCAGGTATCCATGCCTGCCTCGAACCTAAAAACTTGCCATTAATGCAATAGAAGCCATTGAGTTTCCACATGATTCCTGGAATAACTGCATTGCTCCCTCTAGATTATGTCTAGAGAAGTCTATACAGGTGTGACGTACGTAGAGAAAGTGCACATGTTGAAGTGAAGGGTGTTTGAGCTAAATTAATGCAAATTGAAGTGTTTTGCAGTGTTTTACAGGTACATTCAAATATTTCTTAAAGAATTGTTGATCAATATAACTATGAAATGGATAATTCAGCAGCACTCACTCCTAGAATCCTTACACCCTTAAATTACCTTGATTGGGGGGAAGACATGCAAATTGTCTTGCGCAACAAAGGTCTGTATAGGATGACCATGGGCATTGTATCCGAGCCCAATAATATATTGAAAAATAGAATAACATGTATAGGATTGATGAAGCTTTTGGCTACATGTGCATCCACATCTACAGGGAGTTATTGTTCCATCTTGGTGGACTCAATACTTCGAAATAAGTATTGGATAAGATCGAATCCTTGTTTTGCAAACATGATGAGATGAAAGGCCATATCATAGAGAATGAGCTTATAGCACTAAGACCCAGTAAATTTTACACAATACATCACTAAATTCAAATAACTGGTCATGTAATGCAAGAAATGCGGGATTAAGAAGAAAGATGAGCAAATGGTGCTCTCCATACTGAGCAAACTTGGTTCAGAAATATTAGTGTTTATATCTACTTTTCACTCTGGGAAACTGACTACTCCTAATTAGTGAATTCTATCTATTGATGCCTTCACAGAATCTCTAATCCAAGAACAAGACAAGCTAATACAGATGGGATCTCTCATATCCTCTCCAAATCAAGCTCTCTTAGCTAATGAGACAAGGAGTGTGTAAACAAGAAGGAAGCAGAAAGGTAAAGAGAAAAGAAACATTGAATTTCAACCTAAATATGAGTTTGATCCATCTGATGAATCCTCAGGATCTAAGAAGGACAAACATCAAAGGTATGACAAGGGAAACTACTCTTACTGTAAGAAAGGAAACCATACAGAGAAGTATTGTATGAAGAATACCATTGATCAGATGGAAAAAATCCTTGAGCAACAAAACATTTCCCTCCATGAAGATGCAAGGAAGACCGACTCTAGAGAAAATATTGAACATCACAATGAGAGATTCCATGCAATGAAGGCTAGCTGTTCAAAATCACATTCCTTCCTCATTGATTCAGGAGCCTCCAATCACATGGTTTCATCTAGAGAATCATTCTCTTCATTACAACTTACTAATGGTCCGATTATTCACATGGGTGATGACACTCAAATTCGAGCTGAAGGAAAGGGTTCAATGAAGTTAAAACATGGAATGTTCAAATATGTACTCTATGTGCCCTCTTTAGCTACAAATTTTTTATCTGTATACCAGATGACACATACTGACCTACCAAAGAGAGTGGTGTTTGGTATTGACTCAGTGGCTATCTCATATATATCAACTGGGTATATTAAAGAAAAGGGTGTTGCAAACCATGCCTCCAAGACGTATGAATTTTCAAACTTTCTTCCATACTCAGATCCAGTATAGTCTCAGCTACCATTTGAAAGGGGAGGTAAAACCATTCTACCTACACCTTTTACATATGATAATGTTTCCATTAGTGTTTCAAATTCAGAATCCAAAGCAGAAGATCCAAGATCCAATTGAATCAACTTATGAAATTAAAGATGAAGTTTAGAGTGATCCATATTCAAATCTAGTCCCTACTCCCAATCCTAGGCCTAAATGGTCACAAAAGGTTATTGAGGCAGCTGGGAACATGTCTGGAGATCCATCTGACATGAGGAGAACAATATCCCAGTTTTAGAAAGAGAACTTTGTGCTATGTCAAGCAAGTTCACTTCCTTCGGAGAGGTGCAATAAGTTCCTAGTGAGATGCTACAGAATGGTAAGGACTGATCAACAACCCTGCTCACAAAAGAACCAATTTGATCATGTCAGTTGTCCTCTAGAAAGAAGAGACAAAGGAAACATTCCTTCTCCTTCCTATCATCAGATTGGAAGAATATGGAGAGGTTCACATGCACAGTCCCAGGATACTAGTGCACACAAGGACCATCACACTGCTTCACTGCACCACAAATATGCAGGTTGCAGAAATATTTTCATAAGTTCCTAATTCAATAAGAATTTTTCTCTTGATATGACGGCTTGATCATGTTTTTCCTGCTTATTTTGAGGGGGAGGGGGGGTTTCCCATGATTTCCCCCCTATTTCCTTGGTTTTATTAAGTAGTTATTATTTTTTACATTTATATTGTATGGGTGACCTTTGGTCTTAGTTTCCAAGGCCTAAGTTGTCTAAAGTTAGGATTAAGGGGGGGTGTTGGGATTATTATTAATCCTCCCTTTGCCCACATATTTTAATTGTCTATTTTCCTATATTAGGAGGTCTTCATCACTCCACTAGTGCACGGGGGACATACCTAGGGGCCATCTGCCACTTACTGCAACTGATTGCATGAGTTTAGTGGACCTTCATAGGTACTTAGTCATGTTCAGTTATGCTCCAGTTACTATTAGTTAGATCACAATCAGTTATCCTAGCGTCATTTTGTATTATTGAAGGGAGTGTGGGCGCCTTTTCAAACCTACCATCATTAGTTAATTGATTGTAGACTAAGTTAGTTATCCATAATTGCATTAGTGAGCTCCAATGGTGATTTTCCCACACTGAGTTAGCTCTGGAGTCAGTCTGAGTTGGTAGATTCGAATCCTATATTAGGCATTCAAATTCTCCTATATGTACAACCAATGTATTCCATATTAGTTACTGATTCATGAATACAATCATATTATTCCAATTTTGTCTCCATGTGTGTGCAATTTTGTCTTGATTATTTGAACAGTCTATGCTAAATTATTCTCTCTCTCCATCAACATTATTTTCTCATTTGAATTCATGCAGGTTGTTGACGTATGCTTCATATAATTCAACACTACCTCTTTATTTCTTCCATAAACTTCTATATTTTGAATTCCAATGTTCTTCCTCTTTTCTGTATATTTTTTGAATCCTAATATTTGTTTATTTTTCCTATGTTCTCAACTGAAGGGTGGGGTTTTCTCGTTCTATATGATTATGGATTGAGGATAATTTTTTCGCATATTTGTTTTTTTTTTTCGATAAAAGGATGCATATAATTGTTTTTGGACCAATCCTTTAGAGCATGGTTTACAACTTTAAGTTTTGTCTGCCAAATAAAGCTTGTAGATCCTTCTACTTCTTTTTCTAGGTGGATTTAACAACTCCATTAGCATTGAAATGATTGAGCTAGAGAGGGTTAAATTTAAATAGAAGGGTGCCATAATTCTCTTTCATAGATAGAGAGAGGTTTATTATCCAAGGTATATGAAGGTATTATAAAGGAGGATGGTTCAATATATTCCTTAAGAAAGTTGCTACTAATTATAAATCTATCTAATATGTGTGAAATGTTTCTGGAACCTAATATTCTATTAGTCTAGGTGTACTCCCTTCTTTTTGGATTTATGTCTATCAAATCCTAGTTTGAGATAATATCCTCTATATTTTCTCTTGAAGCATCCCAAACGATGGATCCTCCCCTCTTCTCCTCCAAGTATAAAAAATATTTAAATCACCTACTGCTATTAAATTCACAATCCTAACATAATTCTTTCATAAGTTAAAGTTTGCCAACAATCATCCTTTTCTTTATAATGAGTTGGAACATACATGTAGAAAACTTTGAAATGCATTGTAGTTTCTATGCTTACCAATTACATGAAGATATAGTGTTGTGTTTGTAGTGTAGCTATTAACTCTATCTTATTACTATCCCACAGTGCATAGATCCCTCCTAATTCTCCTGTCGAACTTACCACAACACTTTTACTTACTTTCCACCGCTTCTTCCCTATTGTTTGCATGACTTGATCCCACAGTTTAGCCTCATGGAGAATAATAATTAGATGCCTTTCCATCTTTATTAAGTGTCCGATGGATTCTTATTTACCCATACTTCCCATCCCTTTTTGATTCTAGGGGTCTGTCTTCATTATTTAACTGGTTTCTTGGTGGATCCTCCCTTTTGTGAACTTGGAGTAACTGGATTTCCTTCTCCTTTAACCTTAGTTCAAAATATCTAAATATATTGATGCCTCCTTCCATGCCAACTTGTATAAGGAGCATTGTAAGCTCAAATGGGCCATAGATTCATTTTCATATTTACATAACTACTTTGTTTTCAAAAATACACCACATAAGGAGTTGAGGTTTGGCTGGACATTTCAAATTCCAAAATTGCTTCCACCACCGGGAGAGAACTTTGTTATGAGCTTCCATGTTCAACTGAATATATCCCAATTTTGGAGTATAAAAAACACTAGGCTAATGATCCCAAATCATCTCATCGTCCTTCTCCGTGAGGCATATATGAGATTCCTTTAGAGCATTTATATATGATGTCCAAATAATACCTTCTTCATTCTCAAGACCCAACAACAAAGTTGAGAGCCACCTTGGCTCCATAGGGTAGTTGATATAATATTTGTAATATACTTACATGATTAATATTTTGCTTTTTGCTTTTTAATATTTTATTTTTTTGAAAATTTGCTTTATTTTCAAAAATTTAATGTTTTTTTCTTGTTTTATTTTATTTTTATTTTTTAAGTTGTTTAATTTTCAAAATTTATATGTTTTTTGGTATTTTTTTAACAGTGATATTTAAAAGAAAATATTTTTTACAGTGTGGTTTTCAAATGCCTATAATTTTAACCCAACAAAAGAAAGCAAACATATTGGTAGCATCTCTTTTCGATTACGTTGGACTAACCACCACACTTTTGGGAATTGATATTTTGGACTAACCACCACCTTGGGAATATGGGACTAACCATCCACTCAAGGTTTTGTTCTTGGTTTGGAATTTTACTAACATATGCAAGTTTTGGTTTAATGACAAACTTTAACATGGTATCAGAGCCCTGGCCCCGGTTCAATTCCCCCAAGTTACGTTGGAGAAGGGTTGTTGGACTAACAGTTGCAGCTATGGGAATTGATCTTGTGGACTAATTTCCACCCCGAGGACATGGGACTAACCACCTACTCAAATTTATGTTCTTGGTTTGTAATTTTAATAACATCTAAAGGTTTTGGTGTAACAATAATACTTAACATATTTGGGGGTTGATTTTGTCGTTTTCATTGGAATGGTGCTAACTGTTAGGGTTGTATTTTCAAGCAAGTTGTAATTTTAGCCTAAAAAAATAAAAAATGGCATTCCATGGTGATTTTGGATGATATCTTGAGCACCATTTTAGGGTTTTTATTGCAGTGACACTGGTTGTTAAGGCCAAGGTTTCAAACAAGATGCAATTTTAATCCCAAATAAAAATTAGGGTGATTTTGGGAGAACTATTTTTTCAATTCAGAGGCTAATTTATGGTTTTGATCGCAATGGCATCGATTTTGGTTGAATACGGTTAATTTTTTTTTGTAATTTTTTCCCCAAAAGAAAAAGGTGCTACTGGTAGCACCACTTTTTGATTTAGGGGTAAAAATATCCTCTAAATGGAGCCTATATAAAAAAGAGAACTCTGGAGGGTTCTAGTCAAGTTGTATAATATGTTACTTCATGTGAATGTGTTTTAAATGTGTATGATTAGAAAATTATAGATTCCAAGGATTCTTCCAACGTTCATCTCTCTTGTAGAAGTGGCTTTGTCACAACGTTTCACTTTGCACACTTAATTGTTTATCTTCCATGGGTGTTCTTTGCTATCATTGCATATATTCCACTATCAAACCTATACACAATTTAGGTTATCAATAATACATGCCATATTCCACTTGTCTCAAACCGATCATATTAGATTCGATATGGGAAATTCAAACTCAAACAACCTTCAGTGTGAAATTATAAGAGAAGCATATCATGAGCTGCAAATTGCCTTCCGACCAGAACAAACCCCTCTCTCAATTTTGTGCTTTTGACTATGAACAACACATTCAAATACTAGCTATCAATCATATAAACATGGAAAACAAAAAGATGTTAAGAATGGAAGGAGCTTCCCTATTTTAGATATCAAGCTATATTATCAAGATCACATTAAGGAAAAGTGGTATTTATCTAGATCACATTAAGTTGTATTATCTAGATCACATTAAGGACATGGTATAGTGGTGCATAGTTTTCATTGATGGGAAAATAGACCAAAAGTGTGGGTACGAAGCCACGAAGCCCTAGAAGTTATGGGCAAGATGCCCTTGGACAAGTCAACCCAAATATGTTAATCATATCACAAGTTGACATAGTTAGTAATAAATTCAGTTCACATATCATGAGAATTGATTCATAGTATGATTTAGGAGCTAAGGGAATCCTCACAATTCGAGTTTACTCATAAATATGCAGAAAAAGGGTAGAATAGATTAAATTAACACATAGAAATGTAGTCGATAACATAGTTTATGATGACTTTCAAACATGTAAATATGTTTGGATCATGTTTATATTACATTAGGGAGAAATTGTTAGCCTTTGGAGTCCATATGGATGCATACATGTGTCAGACTGTGATTTGACCTCAAAACCCCCCTAGGTGGACAAATGAGATCCCAAACCATCCCAAATGGTCATGAATGCTAGTGTGAACAAGGAAGAAGCATACTGGAACATAAATGAGGGCATGTTAGGTGTGGGTGAGCACATAGGTGAGTGGGAGTGTCTCTAGGAAGCAATAAATTCCCGATGAGAGCCAAAAACCACCAAATACATGCACTAACACCTATGGTCAAACACTTTACCTGATTTAAGCGATGGGGAGTGCAACAAGAATAATATGTCATTAATGAGGATTCCTATACTATCAGAATGATTAAAGTGGAGTGCCTAAACTGTAGTAAATGAGTCCAAAACTCTTAATAGACCAAGCTTGATCAACATAGTCTAGTTTTGGACCATATGACATAGCATGAAAGCTAATGAAAATGTATCCTAGGTGTATGACCATGGTACTAAGGTGGATTAATGCTCTAACAACCACCCTTAATCCTAAATTGGTACAAATTATACCAAATTATTATGGAGGCCTTGGATACTAAGGCTTAAGTCACCTCACACAACAACAATTTTATTTGTCCATATAACCAAGGTAAGGAGGAAAACCTCATGGGAACAAAACCTCCCCTCTCAAATAGACATGGAGAAAAATATGAAAGTGAATATCAGGAATAACCATGTGTCACCCAATCAAATAATTTATCTTAGATAGGTGAATGTATTCTCTGTGAAGCTCTTGGTGAAGATGTCAGTAGTTTGCTATGCAGATGGGCAATACTGCAAGAATATAACCTGCTCATGCACATAGCTCCTGATGTAGTGGATGTGTATCTCAATGTGCTTGGTCCTCTGTCTCTACACTGTACCATTGGAAATATTGATTTTACTTCTATTGTCACACCAAATTATCGTGGGTGAATCAAAGGCAAATCCAAATTCCCTAAGAATACCTTGCAACCACACACATTGTGTAGCTGCGTTCACTGCTCCTTTGTACTCGAGCTAAGCTGAAGTGAGGGATATGGTGTGTTATTTATTGCTTGAAAAGAATATGGGACCATGTGCAAGAATGAAGACATAACCTGAAGTGGAATTTATGTCAATGGAATCTCCATCCCAATCAGAATCAGTAAATCCAACTAGTTCTAGTGGAGAACCAAGAACATAGTGTACGCCAAAGTGTTTGGTTACTTGCAGATAATGCAAGATCCTTTTGCTAGAATTCCAATGGATCTCATGAGGCTGCTGCATATATATAGAAACAACACCTACAATATTTTCCAAATCATGTCAAGAGTGTGTAAGATACAACAAACTCCCAACTAGTTGTTTGTACAACGAGTTGTCCACCAATGGAGATGCACCAAAATGACCTAGTTTTATACTTGAGAGGAATGGGAACATGGATGCCCTACATTAATCAATTTTGAAATTAAATAACATGTCTGCAGCATAATTTTATTGGATAACCTTTATCCCTGCTTCATATTTCTCAATCTCTAATCCAATAAATTGCCTCAACAATCCAAGGTCAGTCATGGAGAATTCACTGTGCAAAGAAGACTTAATTGATCCAATTTCTTTAGTGAAGCTACCTGTAATCAAAAGGTCATCAACATACACAACTATGAACTGAAATAAGTCACAAAAATTCTTAAAATACACAATAGGATCATATTTACATATTTCAAAGCCAAGTGATGGCATAAAATTGCCCATCTTGGCATACCAAGCCCTGGGGGCTTGCTTGAGGCCATATAGAGACTTCTTTAACCTGCATACAAGTGAAATATAATGAATGAAACCTTAATGCTTCTGCATATATATTTCCTCATGAATTTCACCATGAATAAAATGACTCTTCACATCCATGTGGTGAACCTCCCAGCACTTAGATGTAGCAATGACTAAAACTTGCCTGATAGAGTCCACATTTGCAATCGGTGCAGATGTATTTTTATAATCAACTCCTTGGAATTGAGAGAATATTTTAGAAACCAAATTGGAATTATAATTTATATCTGAACCATCTAAACCATTAGCAACCACTTTGTTCCTACAGACCCAGTTGCATTACACTAGTTTCCTCTTGGAGGGCAAGTGAACCAATTCCCAAGTCTCATTGTCTTGCAATGACTTGAACTCTTCTTGCATGGATGTTTGACATATTGGATCAAGTGATGATTCCTGATATGTTTTAGGATTATATGGAACCATAATTAAGCATATATCATCAATATTCAGTTCACAAGTAGAGTAGGCATTGTGAAATTGAGATCTAGTCTTCCTAGAGTCAAGTGGATCTCCAGCAAGATCCCTAGCTGCTTCAATGGTTTTCTCATCCCATTTTGGACGAATGGGTGAGTCACGATATATATGAATGAAATCATAATCATCATCAATATTATAATAAAGAATATCAAAGAAGTATTCACCACTTACATCATCATGGAGTGGAGGATGTGAGCATTCCCCTTGAGATAGTTTGGTCTCTTACATGAGGTCTTCTTCGAACTGTACACTCCTTTCGATAAATGTTTATTAATATGAGGGATCAAATATATTGTATCCATTTTCATATTCATCATATCCAATCATAATCTACTCCCATATTTTAGCTTGCAAGGCCTTTCTCTTCTTGGAAGGAATCTTAGCTCAAGCCTTTGAGCTAAAGACCCTGAAATGAGAAACATTGGGCTTGTGAGCACTCCAAGCCTCATATGGATTTTTTGCATATAATGCTTTGTGTGAAGATATTTTTTATGGGGGATATGTAGAGGGGGCCACTTTCCCTCCTAAATTTCATCATATTTATATAAGTATATAGTTTAAAGGATAAATGTTACTTAACAAATGAGTAGTTGGAGCAGGTACAACTGCTCCAACCTCTCTCATAATGTATAAATAGTAATAAAAGATAATACACCATTGGATTGGACATCCCTTCCCAATACTTGTCTTTGATGGTTGTGTATGAGCGTAATGTATGCTTGAATGGTGTGAAAGCCTAGCTTTCAACATCTGGCGCCGTTTCCTCCTCTGTTCGGTCTGGGTGACAGCAGCAGCGGATGGAGGTGGTCAAACTGAAGATGTCGTGAGTTCATGAATATGAAAAATACTGTTATAAAAAAAGAGGATGACTATTGATGTTGCGTGAAAGATAGAGGAAGGGTGATGTTTCTGTGTATTGCGCTACTGGATTGTGTAAGTCAAAACCACCTATCTTCGGCTATCGTATCTCCAGAATCCTGGCCAAATGACCATTGTTGACATAATAATGCGAGTTTCATTGTATTTTGGTCGACATCCATATTATTTGCTAAAAGGGATATCGATATTTGTCAGTAAATAAAACTGCAAATACCAAATTTTATTCGTGCACCACTCATGGATCAAAGGCATTTTAATAGCGGGTGCTTCACATCATATGAATCTAGGAAGAATAGTTTGATCAATAGCAAGAGAGGACTGGGTCGAACCTAAAAGAGATTATGAGGAATGTCAACCTGTAGGATTGAAGAAAATAAAAATCTGTCTGTGCATTAGAGGCATTAGAGAAAGAGAATAATTTGCATTAGCTTTTCTCCCTTCATATCATGATCATTGGTTGCAACATGTTTAAATAAGTGATCGATAGATGCTCGTGGACTGCTTGTGGACTGATTGAATTATAGAAAGAAGAAGAACTTGGCCGTGGCCATTCTTTATAACTCCAGTCAACCAACATAATTCCTAACACACAGTGTAAGTAGATGATTAAAGAACAGAAGGCAAAGAAGGAATCATGCGTCGATCAACATTTTGAGTAGTCGCTGCTCCTAGATATGTCGATCAATCCACTTATACATGTGAACACTGATCATCAATTATATATAGATGCACCCGACTTCCTTCTTACCAAGAATATGATTGCCTGCAATGTTTGCGCCATTTCGACCATACCAACTGTCTGTCGACTGACGCTGTCGATGAGTCGACTGATGAAGAATATCTATGGGCAGTCGATTGTAGTTCTCACTCGACCGACTAGGTTGAATATGTTAAGTGCATATAAATGGTTTCCTTCTGTCAGGTTGAACTAATGAGGAAGATCCCTAGCTATGGGTGTGGAGATTACTGAATGCTTTTAGATTGAAGCCGTCGAGTGGGTAATTGTCGACTTGCTTGTTTGACTTTTCTATTATCAAATGTAGAGAAATCATTGACCTGGTATATTCTTGACTGCTTATGCCTGCTATCGACCATTTTCAAGTGGATAAAAATTGGAGAAATGCCTTCCATTCACCCCGTCGATGACCCATTGGTAAAGTCAACCATTGATAGGTGCAGTCGACCGAGGAAGTTTACTATCAGCCGATATGATAGTCGATCACCTATAGCCAGCTAGAGTAAGAGACGAGTTCATGGGATATTGGCATTTTCGTTTCAGCATGTATATTGACTATTCATCATGTATATCCTCGACGAACAAATGGGAAAAATTGATCACCGACCGGTAACATCAGTATACACTTAATAAATTTTAAGTTTGCATAAGTTCATGGTACGGTAATTGCAATGTGATTATTATTTTTCCAGAATACACGAAGTTGAGTTTGATTAGTGCTCTATATCAACCAAATTTCTGTGTGTTTGCTTTAGTAATGATGATTATAACATCTGTGTCAACTATACATCACAAGTTACAATGACCAGCAGTTCTCCTTGATAGCTTTGTTATTGCGCTCCACAACACCATAGCTTAGGATTCAAATCCTTTTCTGCCATCATGCATGTAGCCATCTCCTTGAGATCTTTGTTCTTGCGCTCTGCAACACCATTTTGTTGTGGTGTGTAGGGAATAGAATGTTGCATTTGGATGCCACATTCCTCACAAAGATTATGAAAACTATTTTTCACACAATCCTTTCCATTTTTCAGTCCTAAGGACCTTGATATTTTTCCCACGTGCTTTCTCAACCAAAGCTTTCCAAAATTTCAGAGTCTAAAAAAAAGCATATTTTAGTTTGAGAAAATACACCTAGCAGTACGTTGATAAATAATATATGAAGGTCAATAGATACCTTGAATTCCCATAAGAGGGTTTTGGAAGAGGCGCTATGATATCTGAATGAACAAAATCAAGCACTTGGACATCCCTCCTTTCCTTTCCTTCCTCATATCTGTGCTCAACATGCTTGCCCACTACATATCCTTTGCATGTGCCATTTGAGAACTTGATAGAAGGAATCCATTCCACCATGCTTTCTCTGCTCAATGAATGAAGGTACAGGTACCTGAGATGACCATATCTCTCATGCCACAACTTTCTTGTCTCATTGGCATGTGACAGGAGCACATTCCCTTATGAGTATGGAAGGAAGTGAGAGAATTTGTACATTCTCAAATCATGGTCATCTACACCCACTGCAACAACTTGGCCTCCAGATATTTATGAAATCTCCACTGCATTTGGAGTAAATTTTACTCTCTTGGCTGCACCATTGTGTGTCATTTGATACACTGAGAGTATATTCACTGCTATATCAGGAACACACAACACATTTTTGAAGTACCCATCTTCAAGATCAATCGTGCCAATCCATTTGTCTGGGATATTTGGATCATCACCCATGAATATGGATGTACCACTGCAAGGATGCAGGGATGAGAAGGAATATTGCATGGAAGCCATGTTCCTAGAGGCACATGAATCTATGATGAAGGAAGAATACCTTGAAGAACCACCAACCAAAGCATGACACCTTTCTTTGTTGTCTGAGCTTGAACCACCATCATTCTTCCTTGTGCCTTCTAGAAAGGAAATGTTTTTCTTCTTAAGAAAATGCGCCATCATGTCAATGGTTTTATTCATGCAAGAACTCTTTGGATTCCACCCCTTGCGACAATAAGTGCATTTTTTCTTCTCTTGCTTATTCTTGTCCTTGTCCTTTCTATGATTCGAACCCCCATTTGAAGATTTGGGTTTCTCCTGATTCTTCTTCTCTTATTGCTTCTAATATTTGGATTTCTTCTTTCCTTTGACTAGATTCGAAACTCCTGCAGTAAGGAATTGATCCTTACTGGATTTGATTGTACCCATTTGCATGAGTTTGTCTTTCTCTTGAGTAAGTGACTCCATGAATTCTTCCAAAGATGGCATCCTCAAATTTTGAGTTGTGATCTTGCTAGAGTGGAATGTTGACACAAACAATGAATAATCTGGCCCTCTATTCAAAAGCATGGGAAATATCAGCTGCTCATATTTCTTTTCAATGCCACACTCTTTTAGATGAAGCACCAATGATTTGAACTTGGTGAAGACGTCTTGGATTGTGTCAAAGTGAGTTGGGCTCAATGAGATCAACTCATTTTGGAGTTGGTGGCCTCTCATCTCATCACTATTCCAAAACAAGGACTCTATATTGAGCCATACTTCATTAGGAGTTGTCAGAATATCTACATGGAAGAGCAGGTCTCTCGAAATGCTGAGACAAAGCATTCAAAATGCCTCATCAAGTCTGTTGAAGTACTTTTATTTTTGCACAACAGTTTTGGGTTCGGCCTCAGTCGCCATGGTGACTCTAAGCAAGCCTTTTGACCTTAGTTGGCTCACCATTTATCCCTTCCATTCGAAATAGTTGAATGGAGTAAGCAATACATGAGTCTTCTCCATTTATTCTTGCGCACTAAGTGACAGAAACATTGGTTCTACCTGCAATGCAAACACTCAAATTTTTCTGGAAAATGCCCTAAACAACAATTCAAACACTATGGATTTGATTTGAAGCTCCAAATATATTTGATACCATGTGTTAATTGATTCACAGTAGGATCTAGGAGCTAAGGGAATCCTCACAAATATGCAGAAAAATAGTAGAAAAGATGAAATTAACACATAAAAATGTAGTCAATAACACAGTTTATTGTGACTGTCCAACGTGTAAATATGTTTGGATCAATTTTATATTACATTAGGGATAAATATCTAGCCTTTGGAGGCCATCTGGATGCATACATGTGTCAGACTGTGATTTGACCTCAAAACCCCCCTAGGTGGACCAATGAGTTCCCAAACCATCCCAAACGGTCGTGAATGCTAGTGTGAACAAGGATGGAGCATGCTGGAACATAAATGAGGACATGCTAGGCATGGGTGAGTACATAGGTGAGTGGGAGTGTCTCTAGGAAGCAATAAATGCTCAATGAGAGCCAAAAACCACAAAATACATGCACTAACACCTATGGTCAAACACTTTCCATGATTTAAGGGCACCAATATTGATATGACATTAACAAGGGATCCTGGACTATAAGAATGATCAAAGTGGAGTACCTCAGCTGCAGTAAATGAGTCCAAAACACATAATATACGAAGGTTGATCAACATAGCTTAGTTTTGGACCATATGACATAGCATGAAAGCTAATGAAAATGTATCCTAGGTGTATGACCATGATACTAAGCTGTATTAATTCTATAACACATATTCCAATTTGTAAGTGTATAAATAACATCGATTTGGGAATAATGATCTTTCAGGAATTGTAATATCTCAGAAGAAGAATTATTCAGGTAATAGAAATTGTGCCGAATGGAGCTCTGAGGTGCAAAAGAACAGAAATGAGATGAAGTCAGTTGAAGACATATATTTTTTTTTCTGGGTCTATGCTTATTCTTTACAGGATATGGTTATGTAGGTATAGAAACCAAATTAATATGCAAAAATAATAATCAAAATTGTAGTTCTGAAGTAGTGAATCCAAGGTAAAATCATAAGTATGAAATTATTGAAAAAGGATGAAAGTGACGTTGGAAGTTGAAAATGTGCTACATAATAGTTCTGAAGTAATAATTCTACAGTAAAAATCAAAATTTAGAAGAGTTGGGATTTGAAATTTGGAAGTAAGAAAACGTGCTGAAGAAAAGTTATGAACTAGCAGTCTTGAAGCGACGTTTGAAGTCGAAAGAGTCAGGAGTTAGAAGTTAGAAAAAGTGCTGAAGAACAGTTCCGAAATAACAATCCCGAAGCAACTTCAGAAGTTGGTGTTAAATTCAATGGTGCATAGGATCATCAACCTCCATGAATTCAAATGAGAAGAGAAGGACGCAGAAGAGAGAGAAGAATTTAGCATAGACTAATAAATTACTCATGGAAAAATTGTACACACATAAAGGTAAAGTTGGAATAACATGATTATATTCAGGATTCATAAATCAATATGTAATACAATGGTTATAAATATAGGAGAATTCGAATACCTAATATAGGATTCGAATATACCAACTCGAACTGACTCAAGAGATAACTCATAGTGGGAAAATAACCACTAGAGCTCGCTAATGCAACTTTGGATCACTAAAATAGTTCACAACCAGTTAATTGAAGAGGGAAGGCAAGCAAATGCACCCTACTTCCCCTGAATGATGGAAATTGGCACTAGGATGACTGAAATTGACCCAAATGATTGGAATTGGTACATAATTGGACTTCGCTGAATACCTACTAGATTTAACTGCTGGAGACTGCTGGTGGAACTTGGAGTGGGTTCATAAATTATATGGATTGGTCCGTGGGGCATATAAACTCATGCAATCAGGTGCAGTGAGTGGAATATGTCCCCTAGGTGTTTCCCCCGTGTGCTAGTGGAGTGATGAAGACATAATAATCTAGGGAAATATACAATTAGACTACGTGGTCAAAGGAAGGAATAATAATAATCCCAACGCCCCCCTAATCTTGACTTTCAACAACCTGGGCCTTGGAAACTAAGACCAAAGGTCACCCGTACAATCTAAATGCAAAAAAAAATAGGTGCGTAATAAAACCTAGAAAATGGTGAAAACCTCATGGGAACACCCCCTCCACCGCCTCCCCTCCCAACCACCCCCCAAAAAAAAATCAATAAGGAGGAAAATCAGGATCAAGCCTTCATATGAAGGTAAAATTTCTTCTCGAATAAAAAACTTCTGAAAATATTTTTGCAACCTACATCTATGTGGTGCAATGAAGCAGTATGATGGTCCTTGTGTGCACTAGTATCTTGTTACTGTGCATGTGAACCTCTCCATCTTCTTTCAATCTGATGATAGACAGGAGAAGGAATGTTTCCTTTGTATCTTCTTTCTGGAGGAAGAGTGACATGATCCAATTTGTTCTTTAGTGAGAAAAAATGTTGATCAGTCCTTACCATCACATAGCATCTCTCTGGGATCTTTTTTCTCCTCTTTGAAGAAAGTGAATTTCCTTGACATAGTGCAAGGTTCTCTTTTTGAAACTGGGATCTTGTTTTCCTCATGTCAAATGGGTCTCTAGTCATGTTCCCAACTTCCTCAATAACCTTTTGTGCCCATTTAGGCCTAGGATTGGGAGTAGGGTCTGGATTTGGATATGGATCATTGTGAACTTCATCTTTAATTTCATAAACTTATCCAATTGGGTATTTTTCTTCGGATTTTGAATTTGAAACACTAATGGAAACATTATCTTATGCAAAGTGTAGGTAGAATGGTTTTGCCTCCCCTTTCAAATGGCAGCTGAGAGTGTACTAGATTTGAGTATCAGAAAGTATGAGAATTCATATGCCTTGGAGGCATGGTTTGCAACACCCTTCTCTATAATATTCCCATTTGAGATATATGATATTTCCATTGAGTCAGGACCAAATACCACTCTCTTTGGTGGATCAGTATGTGTCATTTGGTATAGAAATAACAAATTTGTAGCTAAAAAGGGCACATATAGTACATATTTGAACATTCCATGTTTTAATTTGATTGAACCCTTTGCTTCAGCTCGAATTTGAGTGTCATCACCCATGTGAATACTCAGACCATCAATAAGTTGTAATGAAGAGAATAATTCTCTGGATGCAACCATATGATTGGAGGCTCTTGAATCAATGACACAGGCATGTGATTTTGAACAAATAACCTTTAGTGCATGGAATCTCTCATCTAGATGTTCAGTCTTTTCTTCAGAGTCAATATTCCTTGCGCCTTCAGGGAGTACAATGTTCTGTTTTTCCATCTGATCAATGGTTTTCTTCATACAATACTTCTCTATGATTTCCTTTCTTACAGTAAGACCATTTGCCCTTGGTAGACCTTTGATGTTTTTCCTTCCTAGATCTTGAGACTTTATATGTTGGATAAAAATAATCTTTTGGTTCAAATTCAATGGTTCTTTTCTATTTACCATTTTTCTTCCTTCCTCCTTACGCATTCCTTGTCTCACCAACTAAGAGAGATTGATTTGGAGAGGCTCTGAGATCTCCCATCTGTATCAGCTTGTCTTTTTCTTGGATTAGAGACTCTGTGAATGCATTAAGGGATGGTGTTTTCTAGTTAGGAGTAGTCAGTCTCCCAGACTGAAAGGTAGATACAAAAAATGATAATTCTGGGCCAAGTTTTCTCAGTATGGAGAGCACCAATTTCTCATCCTTCTTCTCAGTCTTGCATTTCTTGCATTGCATGACTAGTGATTTGAATTTTAAGAAAAACTGTTGTATAGTTTCAAAGTTAGTGGGTTATAGTGCTATCAACTCATTCTCCAATATTTTATTTCTTATCTCATCCCATTTTCCAAACAAGAATTTGAACTTATTCCATACTTGTTTTGGAGTCTTGATTCCATCAAGATGGAACAACAACTCCTTGGAGATGTGGATGCACATGTAGCCAAAATATTCATCAAGCTTATCCAAATGCTTTGATTTTTCAATATATTGTTGGGGTTCAATTGCTCTTCCCATGGTCATCCTATACAGACCTTTGTTGCGCAAGGAAATATGCATATATGCCCTCCAATTAAGGTGATTAAAGTGTGTAAGGATTATGGGAGTCAGATCTGTTGAATTTTTATTTCACATCTATATTGATCGATAATTCTTTAGAAATTCTTTGAAAGTACCCTCAAAATAGTGAAAAACATTACAAAACTAATTAATTCAAATTAATTTATCTCAAACACTCTTCACTTCGACATGTGCACTTTATTTGAGTACATCACACCTGGATAGACTTCTCTGTATAGAATCTAGAGGGAGCAATGCAATTATTCCAGGAAATATGTGGAAACTCAATGGAAGTTTCCAAGGTTTCAGGAAAGCATGAATACCCACTCTGATACCATGTTAAATTCAATGAAGCATATGATCATCACCCTGCATGAATTCAAATGAGAAGAGAAGGCTGCAGAAGAGGGTGAAGAATTTAGCATAGACTGATCAATTACTCATGGAAAAATTGTACACACAAAGACAAAATTGGAATAATATGATTTGATTCATGAATAAGTAATTAACATGTAATATAATTGTTATACATATAGGATAATTTGAATACCTAAGATAGGATTCGCATCTACCAACTCGGACTGACTCTAGAGCTAACTTAGTGTGGGAAAATCACCACTAGAGCTCACTAGTACAACTCTGGATCACTAAAACAGTTGACAACCAGTTAACTGAAGAGGGTAGGTGAGAAAATGCACCGTAATTCCCTTGAATCATGGAAATTAGCGCTAGGATGACTGAGAGTGATCTAATTGATGGGAATCAGAGCATAATTGGACTTGAATGAATATCTATTAGAGTGAATTGTCGAAGACTGCTGGTGACACTCAGAATGGGTTCCTAAAATATAGGGATTGGTCTCTGGGACACCTAAACTCATGCAATTAGGTGCAGTAAGTGTCATATGTCCCCTAGGTGTGTCCCCCATGCACTAGTGTAGTGATGAAGACCTCCTAAGCTAGGAATATAGACAATTATACTATGTGGTCAAAGGGAGGATTAAAAATAATCCCAATAGTATAAAGAGTCAGAAACAAGAAGAGTCGAGAGTCGAAAGTCAGAAGTAAAAAAATGTGTGGAAGAATAGTTTTGAACTAGTAGTACCAAAGTGATGATGAAAGTTGAAAGAGTCAAGAATAAAAAGTTAGAAAATGCAATGAAGGACTATTTTGAACCAACAATCTCGAAGCGACATTGAAATTCAGAAGATTCGAGAGTCGAAAGTCATAATTCAGAAGAAATAAATTGTGTTGGATATCAGTTCCAAAGTAGTAATCCCATAGCAACGCCAGGAGTCAGAATTCATAAGTAACAGAGGTTAGGAAACAAAAATCATATCAGTAAATTTTACACCATGGAATAGTAACAAACAAAACAAATTGGGTGGCAGGACTTGGCAAGGATAGATTGAATCCTGTAATTTGAGGGGGTTGAAGATCCCTTTTGGTTGGAGTTGGTAAATCAAGGAGTTGGATGTTCTTTCAAGTTGGAGCCTATAAATCAGGGGGTTAGATCCTCCGTCTAGTTGGTTCTAGAAAAGTAGGGAGTTGGAGCTTCCTATCGGTAGTTTTTGGTAAACACGTATGAATGTAACCTTGAAAATATATACAAAAAAACATCTTGTGTTTTTTCTCCCAATTGGGTTTCCACGTTAATTTTATGTGTATTGTGTATGATTTCTGTAATGGTTATTTATTTATTTTTTTAATTCATGGTATAAAGATCAATTGAGAAAAAATACATGATTCATCCCCCTCTCACTATTTCCAACAAGCAGTAGCATGCTTAGACTTCAAATAAACACAGGGTTAATAAAGGATAAATCCTTATTCCAACCAGAAATCATATATGATCCCCAAAATCTTATATAAAAGATACTTCGTACCCTGATTGATGCCAAAATCCCAGGCTCGCCAGATAAGAAAAATAAGAAAAATGAATCTGTTATCCTTCAAAAAGAAAGAACACACTTCTATTTACATTTGAATCCACACTCTCGTAGAGATTATGCCAATAGAGCTTCTACTTTGTAACTCCACCATTCAAAACTTGAAGTTTTTACTGGATAACCTCCTATTACTACTATGAGGATGGAACGTATAACTTTTGACCATATAAAGAGCATTCAGGAAGATCCAACTAACACAATTGACATCATAATTTCTAGTCATGTGGATAATAAAGCTTATACCTATAGAATTAGCGAGTGTCCACCACTTGTCCAAGGAGAGGAGAACAATCCATTCACCATCATGATAGAGAGAATATATGTTTCTCCAAGCAATAAAAAAATTATTCATGGATTTAAATATCATTAAAGAAGGGAGAATGGTGTGTATCCCAAGAAACTAATTCCTAAGAAAAATTTTTGCTAAAGAAAAGGACAATTTTTTTTGAGGTTAGGTATATTGATCTAGGGATGAAATAATTAAGGTAGCATAACTTGCCTTAGGACTCCATTTTCTACAACGGAACATTTTATCAATAATGAGGAATTATTTGCTAAACCATCTGCTCGGTATTTGTGATATATGTTAGAGAATTAATCCACCTTAGTACCATGGTCATACACCTAGGACACATTTTCATTAGTCTTATGCTATGATATATGGTCCAAAACTAGGTTATATTGGTCAACCTGGGTCTATTGGGTGTTTTGGACTCATAATTGCACCCATGCTCTTTTTTTTAATCATTATGAATACCCATTCACCCTCATTAATGACATATCATACCTTGGTGTGCTCCACATCCCTTAAAATAGGGAAACGGGTTGACCAAAGGCATTAGTGCATGTATTTGGTGGTTTTTGGCTCTTCTTGGTCGTTTATTGCTGCTTAGAGCCACTTCCAGACACCCATGCATTAAATGATGCCAATCCTACCCTAATTATGTCATATCATGCTCCAGGAACATCCACACATGAATTTGTGACTGTTTAGGATGGTTTGGGATCTCATTGGTCCACCTAGGGGGGTTTTGAGGTCAAATGATATCCCGACACATGTATGCATCCAGATTGCCTCCAAAGGATAGTGATTTCTCCCTAATGTAATATAAACCTAATCCATACATATTTTCATGTTGGACAGTCATAATAAACTTATCTATTAACTACATTTCTATGTGTTAATTTCACTCTTTCTATTGTTTTCTACATATTTTGTGAGTAATATTGAATTGTGAGGATTCCCGTAGCTCCTATATCCTACCGTGAATCATATTTTCACATGGTATCAGAGCTATTTGGAGCTACAAATCAAAACCAGAGAGCTTGAGTTGCATTTTAGGGCATTTTCCAGAAAAATTCGAGTGTTTGCATTGCAGGTACAACCAATGTTTTTGTCACTCAGTACGCAAGAAAAAATGGAGCATACCCATGTATTGCTTACCCCATTCAACTATTTCAAATATAAGGATGAAATGGTGATCCAACTAAGGTTAAAAGGCCTCTACAGAGTCACCATGGGGACCGAACTCAACTTTTGAAGGAGGAACACATTGAATACATCTGGAATATCTTCCGAAGTTACAATACTTTAACATAGTCTCATTAGAGTCATTGAGAGAATCGATGTAAACGTCTGAATGTAATTCAGGTCAATAGTAACCAAGTGTCAATATAATAAATTTTATTTTTGGTGTCTTGTTAGACAAGTCGACCCAGTCAGTTAGACAAGTCGGCCTAGTCAGTTAGACAAGTCGACCCTGTTAGGTTAGAGGTCAAGTCAACTAAAGAATATAAATAGGGGGCACTCCCCTTAATTTGTACTCACTCACTCAAGTTGTTTTGCAAGAGAGATAAATATTACTGTGCCAACAAGAAGAGAGAAGCAGTTGTATGGGTTTTACACTGCTCTATTTGAGTTCTATACTAAGGAAGTTTTGTTGGGTTTTCTCCCTTATGGTTTCCCTGAGGAAAATATTTGTGTTCTTGTGTTCTTATGTTTCTGTGCTTGTTGTTCTTTCAGTGATATACTATTTACAATTTGTTTTAATATATAATCTAAGAAAATTAAGAAAAATTAACATGGTATCAAAGCCACCCTAAAAGGAAGCACTGCATAGTTAGGGTTTTGTTACCCCAAACAAATCCCTCGACAGATCCACCAAAAAATAGGGCTCTCTTAACTTGCCCCTGAAGAGCGCATCTTTCTGTGATGACATTACTCAATTCCAAGAATTTTCAGTTTAGACCAGTTACTATTTCCGGGACAAACTAAGGCTTTAGTTTTCCCGAGAGTCCATCATGAATCTTAGAAAAAACAAGATACAGTCTACCTTTCCCTAGGGAGGCATATCTTCTCCATCACTTAGCTTTACCAGTGATCCCAACTGAAAAATTAGGGTTTTTGCATCAAACCCTAGGTCATTCAGAAGGAGGTCAGTCAAAAGTTGTTTTCTTTAAGTAAGTATTATTCCTCTTTATTCCATTTGAAGTTCTCAGTCTATTAAATATGATAAAGAATGCCAAGCTAGATGAAAAGCTTGAAGGTGCTGAAAAATTCAGAGCATGGAAGTATAATATCATGCTCATCCTACAAGAGAATGATCTAGATATATTTGTAAAGGAGGAAGTGAAAGAACGAGAATAAGTTGAAGCCAAGTCCAAGTATAAGAAGGATATGATCATAGCTAACTCCATCAAAGATAACTTGATTCCTCAAGTATCCTCAAGGGAGACTCCAAAAGAAATGTTTGATGCTTATTGTAATCAATCAGATTGCGAGGTTACCAATAATACACATAAATAATCATATAACAATAACATAACAAGAGACAAGAATGGTAGACAGAATAACAGATTATATTAATAAATTATGCATGAGGGTTCATACAACAAATCGAACCAAGTATCTATCTGGCTCAACAATTTATATATACATTTACAAAATAGTTATAGTAACTACCCATCAATTCAACCAATTGAAATGACCTATGAGGTCAACCTAATCTACAATTAGTCAACTAATGAGTCTAGTCAGCTTATCCGATTAGCTCCTCCATCATCTCCCACAACACAAAATATTTCTTCCTCCCGAAGAAACAGGGAGGTGGCAAAATTTCTGTCTTGAGTAGTTTCTATAATGTTTTTTCATGGGTTGTGCTGCCCGATAGACGTATGATTGATTCTGTATGCATACTTCCACAATAGATTCTATAGTAATTACCAACTGATGCTGGAATCCTCCCAAGCGGCGAAGCACCTTTTGGATGTCTATAGTTAGGTTTGTGAGTATCAAAAAATTCTCCACTTTTTGGTGTATGTCTACATTAAAAATATTTCTCATGTTGGGTCACAGAAGTTGTGATTTTTCTTCGGAAGACTCAAGTAATATTTTCATATGAGGAATAATCTTGTGGAGACTGACTAGACTTGGTCTGGCTTGGCTAATCCATTGATGTTCTTGTTTCTCCAATTTTTCTAACTTTGCCATTTCTAGCATCAGCTAGTCCTAAATTGTTTTCTCCAATGCTTATGTGCTCACTTGTTGGTCCTGTAGTGAAGTAATGAGCTCACGAGTATCTCGTACCTACTGAATCACTTGGCCATAGTAGGTGAACCAATTTCTCAATAATTCTTCTGTTACATTGGACTCTGTAATATTCTCTCTTAGCACGGTGTAGGGTGCCGAAAATGTTGTATACTGATTTCTCAGTAGTATAGTAGTTTCTTCTGCCTGCTATTATTTCCTTTATTGCAGTTATTCCTGAAATTTCTACATGACACTTTCAAACAATTGGTATGATTTGTCCAATAGCTTGTCTTTGTCGACCCCTTCTAGGATTGAAATGAATTGCCTCACCAAGCTTTCACATTTCATCAATAATTCAGTTCGGTCTGTCTTTAATTTTTCTACTTGTTCTTTTTTTTTCTCTCTTCTTAATCTTGACTCCTTATTGATGGCACCCACCAGTCAATATAGATCCTCTTCTCTTATCTTCTGCATGTCGACTGCTGTTGTCGATCCTAACTGAGCCAAGTGAATAAATGATGGTATCTATTTCTGAGCCAACTATAATTGTTTTTGATGTTCCTTTTTCTTTCTTTCTTTTTTTTTTCTTTCTGTATTTTCATCATCGCTACTCCTGTTCTCTATTTTGTACTTCAGCTTCTTCTGTCGGTGGAGGCATCGTCTATGTTTGCTCTGTGGTATCACTTGGTAAAGTACGATTTATTAACTGTGTTTTTGGTCGGGGGGCAGTAGATGGTGGTGTAGGTGAAGGTGGTGTGGGTGAAGGGAGAAGTGGTGGTTGCTTGGAGGTTGATGGTGGAATATTCGGTATGGAATATGTCGGTAGAGGGTTTTCGACCATTTCTGGGAGTTTGACAATTTCAGGGGTTTCATAAGATTCTATATTCTCAACCATTTCTTGGTTTGATGCTAATTATTCGACTTGGTCGAAGTCGACACACTCTTCATAATTAGCTTGTTTGTCTTCTTCAGCGGTCGGGTTAGGGAGTGGGGGTTTTTCAATGGACTGTGGAGTAAATGAGGAGATTTGTTGTGCTACAATATGATCGGTTTTATCTAGGTTTCTTTTGAAAGTGGATTTGATATGTGCCATGATCTATGGCTTTGGTGCAAAACTTTGTGGTTGGTCGGGTTTTTGGGGAAGGGCTATAATTTGTTGTGGAGGGCTATAACTGGCCTTGTTACCATTAGTTGCAGAACAATGGGAAAAATGTATGGGAGTTGGTTGATGAAATATTAAAGGTCAATACCTTTATCGACTCTTGTACAGAGTTTTTTGGGTAGTGCTTGTAAATACGGGTTTACAAAATTTGTTAGTGTAATGGAAGTCGAAGTCGGTAAAAATTCTTCGACTATTTGAACTAGGGATGGAAATGGTGGGGTGGAAGTGAGGTCAACTGGATCAACCTCAGGTGGAGTAAAAAAAATTTCTTTCTTTGATTGAGGTTTCTTTGCTTCTTCTGCAACGAACTTTTTGAATTGTTCCTCAACTGATACTTTGTTTTTAGTAGCGTCCTCTAGAATTCACATAGCTATGGCATATAGCTCATCTTCATCATATGACTATTTTGGAAGTAAAATCCTGCGCTTCCCCTTTCCTTTTACTGGATTCTTCCTCTTCCATCGAGATTTAGACAACTTGATAGCTAGCTGACAAATGGTTTCTTTTGTCATTGCGTATTCTGGAAGAAGGGTTTCAGATTGGGTTTCTTCATCTGTCTGTACTGCTTCTTCCTCCTGTTGTTGTATTGGTGGTATTATAGAAAGTTGTAGAGTGTTAAATTATTTTGTAGGAGTATCATCCAGAGTAAAAGTACTATTATGAAGTTGTATTTCATAGTCCTCTTCTTTTTCCTTGTCAGTCAAAGGCTTGATGATAGGTTGATTGACCTTCTTTACGATTGGTGGTATGTCTAACTTGGTGTTATCCTATCGAGTTACCTCTGCAAACATGTCTTTGACTAATGGGTAAAATGCGACGCTTTTGGGCTTTCCTCCAGCCCCATGCAGGTACCATACTAAAGTGTAGTCTAATCCTAATTGAATGTGTGCAGTTGACAACAAACATCATTGGATATTTTGCAGTACCCTCCAGTTGACCATTTTTATTTTTAAATTTTGGAACCAAGTATCCAACCAGATCTTAGCTTGCTCTAATTCTTATTTATTCCTTGCCATTTAAAAAGATTTGAAATTCCACTTACCGATTCTTTTTGGTTCATTGAAGTTTGGATCTCTGTCTGGTCGAAGATGGTACATTGCAATCCGTATGATTAAGGAAGGAAATTTAATCGGCGTGCCCTCCTCTTGATATTTTGCGCAAGTATTTTTGATCATTTCTACTAGGTTCTCTGACCAGCGGCAAACTTTCCCTTTTTTTCTACATTCACGACGACTTCCAACATGTCTAGTTTTAAGTTGGAACCCCGCCTTGTGCTTGTTAGGCCTGTAGAAAAAATATTTTCCACTATCTTGGGTGTGGTATACTGAATTTGGATAATTATTAGTCCCTTTGAATTATTTCGTCTCGGTGTTCCTGTTAGCTTTTCGATTAGACCTGTGTTTGATATCACAGGGACCGACTCGCCTTTGTTCGACAACCTAGTAAGCCTGTAGATTACGTCGCCAAATATTTCGACAGGTCTGTTGAAATAAAATTTTCCATTGCGGTATTTGCTAACAATGAACTGTGCTATGATGTCCTTTGTTCCTGCAAAAATTGCCATGAGAGATGAATTCATGTAAGTGAGGATTGTGCTTGCACTTACCTTTTGGGATTCCTCTGTCATTTTTCCATCTTTGTATGGCCATTTCTTGATTTCCTTCCATAATATATCCCATGACGTTTCTATAAATTTTTATTTGCGCATGTTATCTAGTCATTGTACCAGTGGAGTTGTAGTTGTTTATAACTCTTTCATTTTGTTCATTGCAGATCTTGTATTTGTCTTTTTAGGTGCCATTGTGTCAGTTGAATGCTCTGGTTCACACATAGGTATCTTGGTCTTAGGTGTTTGGTAGCTCTGATTTTCTAGCTCTTCGTGGAATGATGTTTGGTCTTCATCTAGTGTGGTATTTATAGTGGAAATAGGTGGAGCGAGTGGAGATATGGTAGATGTAGGTATTAATGGAAGATTTTACTGTGAAGGATGATCTACCGAGTGTTCTTTTAGGTCACATTGGTTTTGGTGCTCCTTATGTCGATGGTCATTATCACTTGATTGGATTGTTGAGCCTTCTTTATGTCGATGTGCGTCATGATTGTGGAAATGTCGATGGAATGGGCGGTATTCATCGTGTCGATGATTATGATGTCAGTTGTTATTTCTTTCAAATGGTAATCTGCTACTTCCTTCCTGAAAATTCATCCAAGGCCCTGTCGTATTGCTTTTCTGTGTTGTTTTTTTTCTTGTTAAACTTAGGTTTTTATAGTTTTTGTTTCTTATTTTTTTTCAATTTTTGTTATCAGTTATATAACTATTTGTTTTTTGGATTTTTAGTTTTCATATCATTTTAGTCGGGCACCATTAACAAGTTTTCAAAATACACTACCTTGTAACGTTTTCAGTCAGACTGATCCGTTAGCATTGATTTCTTCAACAATATATGGTCCCATCCACTGTATGTAGTGTTTTCGATTTTCCTTTTACTTGACTGTTATACAACAACACAAGGTCTCCAACCGAAAAGTTTCATTTTTAATATTTTGATCATGCCAAGCATTTTGTTGTTGTTTTTGGATCTCTTGGTGTTGTATTGTGATTAGTCGACATTCTTGTAGTTTCGACAATTTTATTACCTGTTCTTTCTTATCCTCTTCGACATCAATGTGTAATATGTCAACAATTCTTGGTGTTTGTTGTCGAAAGTACAAAGGAACGACTGCTTCTTGTCCATAAACAAGTAAGAATAGTGTCTGGTCTATCGATCGTTTGTACGTCGTTCTGTATTCCCATAGGAAGACAATAATTTTCTCATCCTAATAATATTTGTTGGTATTATTTTTGTTAGGCCTCTAGTTGAGTTTTATTAAACGCTTCAATTGCACCATTGGATTAAGGATGGTATGCTGTGCTCCTTCTATGTTCAATTTAAACTATTCTGTCAAAGTTGCAATTGTTTTGTTTATAATATATGAACCCTGATTGCTGATCAAGGTCAGTGGACAACTAAATCTAGTAATAATATTTTCATTTATAAATTTTGTGGCTACTTCACTATAGTAGGTTTCGATGGGTTCTACTTCTTCCCACTTAGTGACGTATTCGACTGCTGTAATAATATAACATGATCCTGTCCTTCTAACAGGTATTGGAAATGGTCCTAAAAAGTAGATCTCCCAAATTTCAAATCTTAAACTTGGGTGTACTGATATTAAAGGAATTTAGGTACTTGGTAAAGGCCGGCCTAGTCGTTGGCAACGATCACATTTACCTACAAATCTTTTACAATCGCGGTATAATGCTGGCCACCATAATCACGACTGTTGGATTTTATTAGCATTCGTGTCTGACTAAAAATGTACTCCAGTTGGGCCATAATGTGCTTCATGTATTATAATTTCTCTTTCATGATCAAGAACGCATCGGTCGAGTAGCTCATCTAACCCTAGTTTATAGAGGAACCCATTTATTATGCTATAAGGTTCAACTTTCATTGCTAAAATTTTCTTCTTTCTATCACTCATTCCTTCTAGTGCTTTTCCATTTTCTAGGAACTGGGCTATTTATTCTAGTTCGACCGGTACAACTTCAATTCTGAACAGATGTGCATCTAGTAGGTCATCTTCTACTCTAGTTGGATCTTCCCCTGTGTTGATTCTCGATAAGTGGTCAGGTTTGACATTTGCTTTCCCCGGTCGAACTATGACTTCGAACTGAAATTCTTGAAATAGTAGTAACCAACGACATATTCTACCATGATGTAAAGGTTTATTAACTAAGTATTTCAATGCTTCGTGGTAAGTGTAAAATACAAAGGGATTAGCTAGCAAGTAGTGTCGATACTTTTGAAGCACAAATACCATTTCTAGTGCTTCCCTTTCTGTCGTCGAGTAGTTACATTCCGATTTATTTAGTTTTCTGATACTATATACAATCGAATAATCCATTCTGTCATCTCCTAGTTGTGTCTATATCGCATCGATTGCTATCTTGGATGCGTCGATATGTACATGGAATTTTACCTCCCAATTCAGAAATCGTAAAATAGGTGCTTCAACTAGTTTTTTCTTTAAAATGTTAAATGCTGCATCACATTCTTCGATCCATTCATATTCTTGATTCTCTTTTAGTAATTCTTCCAAGGGATATGTCATGTCTGAATAATGTCGAATAAATTTTCTGTAATACCCTATATGCCCTAGTAGAATTCTGACTTGTTTTGGATTAACTGGTGGTTTTTGACACCACCTTTCTAACATTAACCTTAGCCAATTGCAGTGATCTTTTAACATAGAGTAAATTGTCCAGTCGTCGAAATACATAGCCATTGTTTTGTAGATATATTCTTGAAACACTTTAACCACCATTCTTGAAAACACAACTGGTGCATTTTTCATACCAAATGGCATGACTTTGTAGGCGAATAAACCAAATTCACATACAAACGTTGTTTTCTTTTGGTATTCGTTGGTGATCGGTACTTGATTATAACATGAGAAACAATTTGTAATGAGTAAAACTCATGTCCTTCAAATTCATTGAGAATTTCATCTGCAAAAGGAGTCAGAAATGGGTCCATAAGAATGACTTTTTTGAGTTCACGAAAATATACACAAATTCTTAGTCTTTTCGGGTCATGCTTCTTTGGTTGCACAACCATTGGACTTTCCTATTCTGATAGGTCAATAGGGTATATAATTCTGACCGCTAACATATTGTCAATTTCTTTCTTCACTATTTATTTATGCTTATGAGCAAGTTTATATGATTGTTTATTTATAGGTCTTGCATTGGGTTTTATGTCGATATTTATTTCTCCCATTTCTTGAACTAATCCTTTAAGATCCTTATAATCCCAAGTCAAGAAGTCTTGAAATTATTTTAGCAAGTTGACGATTTATGTTGTCTGTTCCTCATTCCAGTAATCTACGATTTTTGCAAGTTTAGGTCTATCATCATTAGAGATGTCGATTTGTTTTGTTTTAATTTTTGCATCCATCCACTCTAGCGCCTTGATTTCATTAATTTTTTGACTTTCCTTCTTTAAATTGTGAAAATGTTGCTTGGAAGTCTTCTGCTGTCATCCGTTCAGGTTCTTCTTTTTCTGTTGATTCGAATTTTAGTATTGTTTTGATTGGTTTCATCATTTCATGATGGTCAGACTTCTATTGAATTTTTTTCCACTTGTATGTTATGTTTCTAGTCGAAGTCTTGTCGACTATGGTACTTTAGTTGACCGAATATTATGACATGAGGCGTTTGGTCAGTTGTGAGTTCAAGTCGAACTACTATGAACAGTTGGTTTTATAAATGTTTTTATTTGCTTCATAGCTTCGACTAGTTGGTCATCTTCAAGTATAAATTTGAAGTCCTCACTGAATTTTTCTTTAAGTTCGTTCCATAAAAATGTTTCACCTCGTGCTTCTTCCATTTTGTACCATTTGTTTGGTAGATCATCTAATGTCGGCAGGAATAGGTGCGGCCATATTCGTTCATATTTATATCCAAGTCATTTCCATTCCTCTTCACATTTAATGATGTGTCTTTCAGGATCCTGACCTTGTGTAAAGATTGGTTTTTGTGCATGATTTGGTAGATTCTTTCCTCCAAATCTTTCGACAAATTATGTTGAAGTTGTCAACCATGTTTGTAGTCTCGACTGATGGGTATCCCACCACCGAGAAACTTGTCCCATAAATGTTTCGAATAGACTTTGAAGTCGGCTGTGTTCACCTATATTTTTAGATACTTGTTCAATGTGAAGGATTGGTGATTCTCATTCTTTACACTGAAGTGACGGTCGGCTTGATGTTTCTTTTTTCATTGGTGCTAGGGATGGGTATTCCCTAACTTTTATTTCAAATATTTTTGGAATTATAGACACAGAGAAAATTTTTTGTGTTTTCTTTTTCAGAATAGCTTGGATGGTCCAACATTCCCTTGCTTGTAGCTCATAATTTTCTATTTCCCAGTCATATAATTATGCGTTTGAGTTGTAACCTACCAAATATGGGTTTCCTAAATGAAGCTCTCCCTATATGTTCGGTTCGACATAGTCCTCATTATTTTGTATATGGTATAGTTGTCGAACATCAAATTCTTCATCTATAGGTTCTGTCCATGGTTCACCTTGTGATGGATGAATAGGAATGATCACTTTATTCCCATTTCCTTTAAGTTTTATTCTTTCTTTGTCCATTGAAATTGATGCTTTCATCTTTCGACCCCATGGTCGGCCTACTAAGGTTGGAAAGGAGATGGATATTTCCTTAGGGTCAATAATTTTGAAGTCAAATTTTGTAGTGATACCTTTTATAGTTGTGTCAAAATTCCTCCAAACACCATTGGGTTCAATTAGTCCTTGATATGCTAAGTTCAAATGTATGTCAGATTTGTTAAGTCGAGGTTTACCTAATTGCTCCCATGTGTCCCTGGTCATGATTTTTACTTGTGATCTGAAGTCGAGAACGACTTGTTAGACATGGTAACCTTCATTTTATAGGTCGACTAGAGGCTCGGCATCACTTTTATCTTTTTGATTAAAGCTACATATGCTTTTAGCTTGGTTGTCTGTACCAGATTTACTCTTAATATTGTACAATAAGTCGATTAATTTTGCAACAAAATTATCTATATGTATTAAATTAATTAATTCTTGAGACATCTTCTATCAAGCATCATCATTTACTTCTTGTGTATCTAATTCTTTAAATATGTTCGTCACATCATTATATAATTGTTTTTGTATGACAAGGTTAGGGTAATCGTCTTTATTCTTTATTTTACTTATTTTGGGACTATCCATGCCTGTTTTTGTGCCTTGAAGAGTGACAATTTGAAAGTTTTTAGTTCTAACAACATCACATTTTTGCACACTAGACAAGACATTAACATTTTTCTTATTATTGATCTTTTCAAGCATGGTGGGGAAATCCTACAAAGAGTGATCACTGACACTACAACTTGTACATAATTTAAGGTTGGTTCGATCCTTGTATGGACACTCAACATCTTGATGCCATTCATTTAAGCACGTATAACATTGGATCGGTCGACGTGATCTATTCTCCTGTTTCCTGAAGTATTGGCCTCGACCAGAAAATCCTCCACAATGATTGTTATCATATTGGCGCTCGTACCTTCGACCATCATATATTTGGTTGTTTTGCTCATTCTGGTCATTGTTATTTGTTGTATTATTGTCATTATTATTTTGTGCAACAATGTTTGTCTGGTAAACAGCATGATAATTTCGTTGGTTCTTTAAATTTAGCTGGCATTCAGTCGTTTCATGGATTTTAACTTCACATATAGTGCACCCATGAGATTTTTTGTTCTTCATATTATATGGACAATATTTTGTTGCATGTATATTGCGCTCCTAGAAAATGTCACAAAAGTATTTCGACTGAACGAACCATACATCTTGTCGACGTTCTTCTTGTTAGCAATAATCTTTTGTATGCCCGGTCGTCTAGCATTTCATACACTAGACTTCGTGACCCTTGAGGTTTAAATCCTGTATTTACTTTTCCATAATATCCAGTTGTTATTCAATACAAATATCAATAGGTTTTACTTGATAGTCCTCATCTATTTCTACTTGCAACACCTTGGTTAATGCATCTTCATAAGTATTAAAATTTTCTAGTCTGAAGTGCATTCAGATATTTTGTAGTAGTCCCACAACAAACCATTGGATTAGCAACTATTCATCTATATTATACTCCAATTGGATTAGTAGGTCTTTAAATATTTTATCGTACTCCCAAACTGTTTATGTCAGTTTCTGGACTGTAGTCTTTAGTTTCTTTGCTGCTAGATGCTTTGCATTTGAAGTCTTGAAGAATGTCATGAACTGTTGTTTAATTTATGCCTTAGTATCATTCGACGTATTTTTTGTGTAGGTCATGTACCATGTTAGTGCTCTCTTTCACAGAGCACCAGAAAACTGAGCCATCTGTCGATCTTCATTAGTAACAACATTTGGTTCCCAAGTCGACTCATAGATGAACCAATGTCATATGGGATCTTCATCGCCCTCATAGAGGGGAATATGTGCAGACACGTGCACCATATCTATGACGTCAATGTCTTCTCCAGGCGATGGAGGGGGTGGTGGTGGCGGGTTACTTCCCGTGACTTTGTTTTCTTCATAACTATTCTCAACAAAACTTTTGTTTCCATTGGACATTTTATCTGTAGCAGTGAGTGGGATTTCAACTAGAAGTCAGTTTCTGTCGACTCCTTCTGATGATACACATGTAAACTGCTGATACTGGGGTATCCTCTCTTGAGAATCCAACTGATCTGTTGTTTTACTTGAAGTTGTGATTGGCTAGGGGGGTGCTCCTTCATGTTCTGAGTAGAGTAGATGAATACTTCGGTTAGATGAAAAGGGTTGAAAGGTAACCCAATTTCCTTCATGCGGTCGATGAATTACCAGATGGTCAACATCATTTCCTTCTTCTTTTAGTCGAATCCAGGCACCTAAATCGCCAACTCGTAGTCCCAAATATTCTTGAACAATATCCCGCACTTGGGAACTCTGGCTAGAATTGAACAGAGAATGAGGTGTGATGTTATGGGGTATATCAAATTGGAGAGCTTCACCATGATCTATCGATAAATATTCCTCCATTGGTGACACTTGTTCATCAATGCCTTATTCCTGTCGGTCATGACCTGACTCTGGCAGATTCTCTTCTTGTTTTGTCATTCTAGTCGTCATTCTCCTCTGGAGCACAACATCATGCTCTCTAATATCTTCCCTTCTCTTTCTCCTCTTCTCTCATTCCATCTTCTGTATATCCGAAGTGCTTTTGTGAGTAACTATTCATATTATCCTCTTTTTGGCCCTACTTTTCATCGTTGGAAGTGGTATTTTCATAAGTCGATTAGAATTCCTCTACACTACTTCAGAACATGATTAGCTACCCCCCCATAGTCGACCCAAAAGATTTAGTAAGCCCTATTGGAGCTATCTATTTTTTTAGAAAGTACTCCCACTCTCTTTCTGTGACACATTTTTCCCACTCCTTCTGTTTAGCCACCCAAGTTGTGTTAGATGGAGGATCTATCATTAATGGATGAGGTTCGACAATATGACCCACACCCTTATCAATCAAGAATTTGAATTAAAGTTTAGGAAATGAAAACAATAATTGTTTGGTTAGGTATTTATAGAATATCTCTTTGATACTATCTACAAAGACTCTTTTGTCGACTGCTCTTTCCTCATAGAAATAGTCAGCTATTCTTTCGAACCACTTCGACAAATTTGTATAGCCTCCCCTTGTTAATTTATGGAGTAACTCTTGGTCTTTAATTTCTGTCAGTTGTTTCATCCAATAGTTTCTTTAAAAACCGAGGTACGGACTCGACAAAATTTTCATGTGTTTCAAAGAAAAAATTCTCCTTTGCTTGGGAAATAGCTAGTTTGTTTCTTCTGGCGTAATTCTGCAAATAATTTGCAATCTTACGTTCCCACCGGTTATTAATATCATGCTATGAGTTATCTAGTCATAGTCATTTCATCCGTATATGTATCATCGGAAACATAACCAATGTTGTAATCAATCAGATTGCAAGGTTACCAATGATACACATAAAGAATCATATAACATTAACAAAACAAGAGACAAGAATGGTAGACAGGATAACCGATTATATTACTCAATTACACATGTGGGTTCATACAAAAAACCGAACCAAGTATCTATCTGGATCAACAAATTATATATACATTTAAAAAATTGTTATAGTAAATACCTAACAGTTCAACCAACCAACACGATCTATGAGGTCGACCTAATCTACAATTAGTCGACTAATGAGTCCAGTCAGCTTAGCCAACTTGCTCCTACAACAATGCTCTATCTGACTTATTTGAAGGAAGAAACATTAATAGGAAGTTGAACCTGAGGAATCAACTCAAAAGTGTAAGAGCTCAAAAGTTAGAGACCACGCAGTATTAGTTTACAAGAGTAGCTCAAGTCAAGGATCAATTAGAATCCATTGATGATATGGTTGAAGAATTAGAAGTTGTGATGAAAACCTTAAATGGTATTCCAAGATACTGGGAAGCCTTTATCTGAGGAATATGCTCAAGAAGGAAACTAACCAAATTCCAAAATTTATGGGAAGAATGTGTTCAAGAAGAATAAAGGGTAGCAACTAGAGAAGAAAAGCTAAATGACAATGAGGATCAACCCTTGACAACTCATAAGACTTAAGGGTTTAAGAGGCCCAAGCGAGACTTCTCAAATTTTGAATGCTTCACTTTCCACAAGGTTGGAGACATTTCCATCAACTGTCCCATGAAAGCATAATGAGTAAAAAATATGAGAATATTTTAGGTCCATGATGTTGAAGATAGTGATCAAGAAGTTGAAGAATAATCAAAGAAGGATGAAGACTCCAATGAAGAATATGTATTAATATCTACTCTAATAGGATCAGTCTCACTAGAAAATGACACCTGGCTAGTTGATAGTGGTGCCTCCAAGCACATGACAGGTTACAAGGAATCACTCATGCCTTGTACAAAAGGAATCTCCACGCGAAGTAATTCTTGGATATGATTCTCAATACCCCATTAAAGAAATAGGAGAAGCATCCTATAAGTTGGATTCTAGAAAGCCTATGCAGATGAAAGATGTCATGTATGTCCTAGGACTAAAGAAGAATCTTCTTTCCATTTAATCCTTAGAAAATAAAGGCTTCAGAGTTACTTTTGTGGATGGAAAAGTTCTCACGTGGACAAAAGCTAAAACCATAGATGATGCAATAGAAATTGGAGTTGAAGAAGAAGGACTCTACAAATTGAAGGGACATGCAGATTCAACACTAGCAACCAGTACCATAAACCCATGTGAGCTATGGCATAGAAGGATTGCTCATATTCACTACAAATCTATACCAATTATAAGCAAGGTTGTGATTGGTCTACCAAAACTTCAGATAAAACATGAAGGAGTGTGCAAAGGATGTGAACAAGGAAAGAATACTAAGAATCCTTATCCAAAAGTGACAATAAAGAAAAAGGGATATTAGATATTATCCACTCAGACATATGTGTCCTAATGTAAAACACTTCATTAATGGGGTATGTCTACTATGCTTCTTTTATTGGTGACTACTTCCGCAAGACTTGGATATACTTCTTGAAAAATAAGGATGAAGTGTTTGAAAGGTTTAAGGAATTTAAGGCCCTAGTAGAAAACCTCTTTGAAAATAAAATAAAGATATTGAGGTCAGATAATGGAGGAGAGTTCACATCAAATGAATTCAATGATTATTGCAAGGAATCTGGGATTAAGAGGGAGCTCACCATTCCCTATAATCCATAACAAAATGGTGTGGTAAAAAGAAAGAATAGATCTATCATGGAAGCTGTGAAAGCTATCATACATGATCGAGATCTACAGATGTACCTATGGAAAGAAGAAACTAGAACATCAGTATATGTACATAATAGAATCTCCCTCAGTTCCCTTTAGAACAAAACTCTAGAAGAAATGTTCTCGGGAGAAAATCCTAAAGCAAGTCACCTAAAGTTATTTGGTTGCCTGTATACATACACATTTCCAAGGAGAAAAGAACAAAGTTAGGTCCTTTAGGAAAGAAGGGATTGTTTGTAGGATATAGTGAGCAATCAAAATATTATCGGATCTATATCCCAGGATACCATCAAATTGAAATTAGCAAATATGTCACATTTGACAAAGATACAACCTTCAGGAACTCAAAGAAAGATAAGGAAGATGAAGAGGAGCATGAAAATCCCAAAGCTGATGAAAGTCCTAAACCAATTAGGAACAAAGAAGAAGTTCAGATGCCTGAGAATCATGATATGACAGAACCTCAATTACCTGAGGAATTACCTTGTGAAATGATTTTTCAAAAGAGAAAACCAGACTGGGTTCTTGAAGTAATTGAATAAGCAAAAATACATGGTGCCCCAGAAGGAGCCATCTGAGAAAGAAAGAATCCAAAGTCATACACTAGTTATATGGATTTGATGTGTGACATAGTTGATAAAGAACTACCATGCTTTGAAAAAGCAATAAAACAAAAGGATTGGGATGATGCAATGGTTGAGGAATACCAATCCATTATAAAGAATGATGTGTGGGAAATAGTACCAAGACCGAAAGACAAGTCAGTGGTATCCGCAAAATGGATCTTCAAAACTAAACACTTAGCAGATGGTAGTGTAGAAAATTACAAGGCAAGATATGTAGCTCGAGTATTCTCTCAGAAAGAGGGAATCAACTATGAGGATACCTTTGCACCAGTATCTAGGTACACCTCAATTATAACCATTATTGCCTTGGAATCCAATATGAAGTGGAAGCTACATCAAATGGATGTAAAGACAACCTTTCTAAATGGATTTATTGAAGAAGAGGTATATATCGAACAACCTCAAGGGTTCGAGACTAATGATTAGAAAACTCATGTATGTAGACTAAAGAAGGAATTGTACGGGTTAAAGCAAGCACACAAATCATGGTATGGAAGGATTGATGGATTTCTGATGAGCTTAGGCTTTACCAGAAGTAAAGAAGACTCCAACCTCTACTATAAGATTGAGGATGATGGGATTATGATTTTATTACTATATGTAGATGATCTGTTATTGACAGGAGAAGATAATCCCATCATCGAATGTAAGAAGAAGCTTTCTACAGAGTTCGAGATGAAAGACCTTGGAATAATTTTTTACTTTCTAGGTCTTGAGGTATGGCAGTATCCAGACCAGGTTTTCCTAAACCAAGGAAAATATGCTATAGAAATCCTAAAAATATTTGGAATGATAGATTGCAAAGCTATTACCACTCCTATGAAAACAAGTTTGAAGTTATTAAATGATGATGCTTCAGAAGTAGTTAATGCTACCTTATACAGACAGATTATTGGTTCTCTGATGTACTTAACCAATACAAGACTAGATATATGTTTTGTTGTAAACAATATAAGTCAGTGTATGGTGAATCCTAAACACATTCACCTTATTGGAGCAAAACATGTAATGAGGTATCTAAAGGGAACTTTTGACTATGGGCTCAGATATGCATCTAGTGGCAAGATCAAATTACATGGATATACAATTTCAAATTGGGGAGTAAGTTCCAAAGATAAAAAAGAACCCCAGGATGTTGTTTTAGTCTGGGACTAGGAATGATCTCTTGGTTCAGTAGAAAGAATACTAATATTGCACTTAGTAAGGAAATACCTGAATACATTGCAACATGTTTGGCGTGTAGCAAAGCAATATGGATTTGGAATATGTTAGCAGGACTATTTGATGCAGAGATAGATGCTACTGATATCCTTTGGGATAATCATAGTTGTATTAATATTATAGAAAATCCTGTGTTTCATTATAAGAAAAAGCACATTGAACTCGGGTATCATTTCATCTGGGATATGCTTAAGAAAGGAGCTATAAAGCTAAAGTATATTCTTACAGAGGAATAACTAGTGGCAGATGTGTTAACTAAGTCTTTGGCTCGTGTAAAGTTTGAATACTTTCAAGACAAGCTTGGTGTAGTTCGAAAGGGCCTATCTCGAAAGAGGGAGTGACAGTAGATGGATGATGGATGCAGTGGTGAGTATCTTGGTCTAGAGGAGGCTAAGTCTGGCTAGGCTTGTTTGTACTGAAAGAGTTAGTAAGTTAGACGAGGCTTGTTGATCCTAGGGGGATTAATATGTCTGTCTAGGTTTGGTTGGCCATAAAGGGTTAGTAAGCCAGACAAGGATTGTTTGGTCCCGAGGGAGATATATCTGTCTAACTAGGATTTTTTGGCCCAAAAGGGTTAGTAAGTTAGACAAAATTCCTGGATGGATCTACCAGAGAACTCACCGTGATGCTACTCCGAGATGTTAAAGGGAAAGATGTATCTTCAGTATTGCTATATTGTTGATAGTTGAGATGATTGATTCAGTATTGTTATATTGATGATTGCTGAGATGATTGCTTTAGTATTTTTACATTGATGATAGTTGAGATGTTTGCTTTAGTATTGTTATACAGATGATTGATGAGATGTTTTGCTTTAGTATTGTTATACTGATGATTGTTGAGATGTTTGCTTCAATATTGTTATACTGATGTTTGATGAGATGATAGTTTCAGTATTGTTATACTAATGATTTTTGAGATGACAGTTTTAGTATTTTTATACTGATGAGTATTGTGTTGATTGTTGAAATAGTTTCAATGTTGCTACATTGATGATTGTTGATTATTTTTCTTCAGCATTTCTATACTGATTGTGATGTTGATGTTCCAACATCTCTATGCTGGTAATGCAGATGATGATATAGCATTATAGATTTTTTGATTTTAGCACTAACATGCTAATGAGGTTGTTGTTGATGTTTCAGTACTTATGATGTAGATGTTGATGTTTCAGTATTTACATACCGATGATGCAGATGTTGATGTTTCAATATTTACACACTGATAATGCAGATGATGATGTTTCAGTATATTTCAGTATTTACATACAGATGTTGCAGATGATGTTCAATATTCACATACTGATAGAAGATTCAGTATTCACATATTGATATAGAATAATATGATTTAATATTCACATATTGATGTCACAAAAGAAGGTTCAGTATTCAAAATATGATTTAGTATTCACATACTTATGTGGCAGAAGATGATTCACTATCCACATATTGATATCCCAAAATATGATTTAGTATTCATATACTGACATGACAAAATATGATTAAGTATTCACATACTTATGCTACAAAAGATGATCCAGAATATGATTCAGATGATTCAGTATCCACATACTGAGACTACATAAGATAATTTAGAAGATGATAGAGGATGCTTGAGTACATACAGAAGAGGATTCAGTATTCACATAATGAGATTGCAGAAGATGTTTCAGTCGAGATCAATGATGAATATGTATGATGATGTTCCAAAAATTCCTATGACATATAGAGACTTACCAGTCAGTTGTATAGATGTAGTAACAATTTCTACTATGGTTGAATACCTTCCTAGTTAAGAGGGAGTGCTAAAGTATTGTAACTTCGGAAGATATTCCAGATGTATTGATTGCGTTCCTTCTTTAGGAGTTGAGTTTGGTATTATTAGATTCATTGGAAGAATCAATGTAAACCTTCGAATGTAAGTCAGGTCAATATTACCCAAGCGTCAATATAATAGATGTTGTTTTTGGTGTCTTGCTAGACAAGTTGGCCCTGTTAGGTTAGAGGTCAATTAAATTGAAGAATATAAATAGGGAGGTGCTCCTCTTCATTTGTACTCACTCAAACAGGATGTTTTTCAAGAGAGAGAAATATTAGTGCACCATAAAGAATATAGAAGCAGTTGTCTTAGTTTTACACTGCTTTGGTTGAGTTTTATACCGAGGAAGTTTTGCGGGGGTTTTTGCCTTGCAGTTTCCTCGAGAAAAATATGTGTGTTATTGTGTTCTTATGTTTCTGTTATTTTTGTTCTTTCAGTGATCTACTATTGACAATTTGTTTTATGATATCATCTAAGAAATTTAAGAAAACTTAACAGACTGAGCCCAACTCTATAGTGGAAAAATCGAAGTACTTCAACATACTAGATGAGGCATTTGGGATGCTTTGTCTCAGCTTTTCGAGGGACCTTATCTTCCATGTAGACAGTATGACAACACCCAATGAAGTATGGCTCAAGATTGAGTCATTGTTTTGGAATACTGATAAGATGATAGGCCACCAACTCGAAAATGAGTTGATCTCATTGAGCCCAACTCACTTTCAGACGATCCAGGACTTCTTCACTAAGTTCAAATCATTGGTGCTTCAGCTGAAATAATGTAGCATTGAAAAGAAAGAGGAACATTTGATCTTGTCCATTATTTTGAATCTATGACTATATTATTCATTTTTTGTTTCAACATTCCACTCTAGCAAGCTCACAACTCGAAATTGGAGGATGCCATCACTGGAAGACTTCATGGAGTCATTGACTCCAGAGCAAGATAAGCTGGTTCAAATGGGTACCATAAAATCAATAAAGGATCAATGCCTTGCTGCAGGAGTTTCAAATCTAGCAAAAGGAAATAAGAAAGCCATAGATTCGAAGAAGCAAGAGAAGAAGAAGTAGGAGAATCCGAAATCTTCATATGGGGTTTCGAATCCTAGCAAGGACAAACACAAGAAGAAGCAAGAGAAGACAAAATGCAGTTATTTTCACAAAGGGTGGCATCCAGAGAGTTCTTGCATGAATAAAACCATTGACATGATGGCACAACTGCTTGAGAAGAACAACATCCCACTACCAGAAGGCGCAAGGAAGAAAGCAAGTGTTTCAAGCTCATACAACAAGGAAAGGTGCCATGCTTTAGTTGAAGGATATTGAAGATATTATTCCTTCATCATATATTTAGGTAGCTCCTTGCACATGGCCTCCATGCATTATTCCTTCTTGGCCTTGCATCATTATAGTGGTCCATCCATTATCATGGGTGATGATTTAGAAATCCAAGCCAAAGGGATTGGCAGGATTGATCTTGAAGATGGGTACTTAAACAATATGTGCTTTGTGCCTGATTTGGAAGGGAACCTAATATCTATCTATCAAATGACACACACTGGTACATCCAAGAGAGTAACATTTACTCAAAATGATGTGTATATATCAAAAATATCTTCAGGCCAAGTTGTTGCAATGGGTTTTACTGACCATGATTCAAGAATGTACAATTTCTCTCACTTCCTTCCATACTCACAAGGGAATGCGCTCCTGTAACATGCCAATGGGAAAAAAAATTTGTGGCATGATAGATATGGTAATATCAACTATAGGTACCTCCAAGCACTAATTATGTAAAGCATGGTTGAAGGGCTTCCTACCATCAAGTTTTCCAATGGCACATGCAAAGGGTGTGTAGTAGGAAAGCATGCTGAGTGCAGATATGAGAAGGAAAGACAAGGAGGGTTGACCAAGTGCTTGATATGATCCATTCATATATCATAGGGCCTCTTCCTACACCCTCATATGGTAATTCAAGGTATGTGTTGTCTTTCATAGATGATTTCTCAAGGTACTACTAGGTGTATTTTCTCAAGCTAAAATCTGAGGTTTTTTATACTTTCAAAGTGTACAAAGCCTTAGTTGAGAATGCATGTGGGAACAAGATCAAGGTTATTAGGATTGAAAATGGTAAGGATTATGTAAATAATAATTTGCAGCATATTTGTGAGAAATGTGGAATCCAAATGTAGCATTCGGTGCCCTACACACCACAACAAAATGATGTTGCAGAGCGCAAGGACAAAGCTCTCAAGGAGATATCAACCTATATGATGGAAGCAAAGGATTTGAACCCTAATATATGGGATGAAGCTATCAAATATTATGCATATGTTCAAAACAGAGCTCCACACAAAGCATTGGATGGAAAAACTCCATATGAGGCTTGGAGTAGTCACAAGCCCAATGTTTCTCATTTCAGGGTTTTTGGCTCAAAGGATTTGGATAGGATTCCTACCGAGAAGGGAAAGGTCTTGCAGCCTCAAATAAAGGAGTCCATTACAGTTGGATATGCTAAGAAATCAAAGGGATACAAGCTCTTTGATCCTTGATCTCAGAAAACATCCATTGAAAGTAATGTGCAATTTGAAGAAGAACCCATGTAGGAGATTGAACTAGCTCAAGGGGAATGCTCAAATCCTTCACTCCATGATGAAGTAAGTGATGATACTTTATTTGATTTTTCTGATTCTGATATTGATGATGGTGATGAAGATGACATGCACTCAGATCATGACTCACCCATTTTTCCCAAGTGGGCTGAGAAAACCATTGAAGCAGATGGTGATTTTGCTAGAGATCCACTAGACTCTAGGAAGACTCGATCTCAATTTCACAATGAATTCTCTACTTGTGAATTGAATATTTATGAGATATGATATATTATGGTTGGATATGATCCTTAAACATATCAATAAACATCAATTGACCCAAGATGGAAAACAAGCACACAATAAGAGTTCAAGTCATTGCAAGACAACGAGACTTGGGAATTGGTTCCCTTGCCCTCCAAGAGGAAACTAGTGCAATATAAGTGGGCCTACAGGACAAAAGTGGATACTGATGGTTATGATATCTAGTATAAGGCCATATTGGTTTACAAAGGCTTCTATCAAGTACAAGGAGTGGCCTATACAGAGACATGTGCATCGGTTGCAAAGATGGACTCTATCGGGCTAGTTTTAGCCATTGCTACATCTAAGCGTCGGGAGGTTCACCACATGGATGTGAAGAGTGTTTTTATTCATGGTGAAATTAATGAGTAGATATATATGCAGCAACCTGAAGTTTTCATTCATGATCCTTCACTTATTTGCAGGTTGAATAAGTCTCTCTGTGTCCTCAAGCAAGCCCCCAGGCTTGGTATGCCAAGATGGACAATTTTATGCTATCGCTTGGCTTTGAAAGATGTAAATAATACTAATGTGTATTTGCAGCATGCTGATGATTTATTATAGGTACTAGTACTATATTCTGATGAACTTTTTATTAAGGGATTTTCACTAAATATATAGGATCAATTAAGTCTTCATTGCATAGCGAATTTTCCATGACTGACCGTGGATTGTTGAAACAATTTCTTGGATTAGAGATTGAGAAATATGTTGTAGAGATCAAGGTTGGGCAACCAAATTATGTTGCAGAATCGTTATTCAAGTTCAAAATGGTTGAATGTAAGGAAGCCAAGTGCCAATTCCTCTCAGGAATAAAACTAGGTGATTTCGGTGCATCTCCACTAGTGGACAACTCATTGTACAAACAACTAGTTGGGAGTTTGTTGTATCTTACACACTCTTGACCTGATTTGGAATATGTTGTAGGTTTCGTTGCTAGATATATGTAGGAGCCTCACAAGATATATTTGAAGGCTTAAAAAGGTGTTAGGATTATTTAATCCTCTCTTGTCCATATATAGTCTAATTGATCATCTTGCCTAACTTAGAGAGATATTATTAATGTACTAGAGTGTGGGGAACACATATAGAGGTTAACTGTCACTTACTACATGTTCAATCATGAGTTTATGTTCCTCTGAGAGCAATCCCTACATTATAGGATCCCACTCTAAGTGCCACCAACATCCTCCATCAGTTGGTTGTGGTAGGTAAGCAGATATGTTGAGTCAACCTCTACTTACAATCAGTTATATCACTCTGAGTTAGTCTAGGGATATTTTTGCATGGCTCCATGGAAAGTGGCACCTTAGTCCACCTACCTCATTAGTTAACTGATTGTAGAACTGATTTGGACATATGGAGTTAGACTAGTGAGCTCTGAAAGTGATTTAGACACACCTAGTTAGTTATTCAGTCAACTTTAATTAGCTATTCAGTTAGCTTGAGCTACTAGATTTGAATCCTATCCATGGAATTAGAATTAAATTTATTGTCTAATCTTGTATTATTGCTGGAATGAATAAATATTAATGTCGTAATTAACTGATCAATTCTTATTAGATTTGTCTCAAATTTGTCTTGTTAAGTGTACATTTTCTTTGACATTCCACTGTATAATTCCACTTCTCAATTGATCTCAATTTCTTGTAGATCAATGGTTCACAAATTTAACAAAAAAAAATCTTGCATTATGTGCAAGGAACCAAACACTTCAGGGTACACTATGTTGTTGGTTCTCCACTAGAACTAGTTGGATTTACTGATTCTGATTGGGTTGGATATTCCATTGACAGAAAGTGCACTTCAGGTTATGTATTCATGCTTGCACATGGTCCCATATGTTGGTGAATAAATAAACAACACACCATATTCCTCTCTTCACCTGAGGCCAAGTATAGAGGAGCAGTGAACGCAACTACACAATGTGTGTGGTTGCAAGGTATTCTTGGGGAACTTGGATTTTCATTTGATTCACCCACAGTCATTTGGTGTGACAATAAACGTGCAATCAATATTTCCACTAATCTAGTGTAGAGATAGAGGACCAAGCACATTGAGATACAGATGCACTACATTAGGAGCTTGGTACATGAGCAGGTGATGACATTGCAACATTACCCATCTGTAGAACAAACTGCTGACAACTTCACCAAGAGCTTCACATAGAAGACATTCACCTATATGAGATCCCTTATTGGAGTGGGTGACACATGGTGATGATTTCTATTCACTTTTATATTTTTCTCCATGTCTATTTTAGAGGGGAGGTTTTGTTCCCATGAGGTTTTCCTCCTTACCTTGGCTATATGGACTAATAAATTTTTGTAAGAGGTGACTTGAGCCTTAGTTTCCAAGGCCTCAGTAATATGGTATAATTGTATTAAGTTAAGCTTAAGGTAGGGTGGTAGATAATTAACCCACCTTATTACCATGGTAATACACCTAGGACACATTTTCATTAGTATTGTGTTATGATATATGGTCCAAAACTAGGTTATATTGCTCAACCTTGGTCTATTGGGTGTTTTGGACTCATAATTGTACCCATGCACTCTCTTTTGATCATTCTGACTGCCCATGCAACCTCATTAATACATATCAGACCTTGGTACACTTCCCATCCCTTAAAACATGGAAATTGGTTGACTAGAGGCGCTAGTGCATGTATTTGGTGTTTTTTTGTCTCTCCTTTGTCATTTATTGCTACCTAGAGCCACTCCCACTCACCCATGCACTCAGTTGCACCTATAATACCCTCATGTATGTCCTATCATTCTCCATCCATGTCCACATAGACATTTGTGACCTTTTGGGATGGTTTGGGAGCTCGTTGGTCCATCTAGGGGGGTTTTGAGGTCAAATCCTAGCTTGACACTGTATGCATCCAGATTTACTCCAAAGGCTAAAAATTTCTCCCTAATGTAATATAAAACTGATCCATACATATTTACATGTTGGAAAGTCATAATAAACTCAATTATTGACTACATTTCTATGTGTTAATTTCACTCTTTCTATTGTTTTCTACATATTTTGTGAGTAATATTGAATTGTGAGGATTTCCTTAGCTCCTAGATCTTACCGTGAATCATAATTTCATAGTCTCAACTAATATGAACAAATTGAATGGATGGACTTTGATCAGGAATACCATTGATTCTCCTTTGGATCCTATTTGTTATTTGTTATTTGATCTTTTATATTTTTTGACACCTGGACTGGGATAATATGATGAGAGAATCACACATTGATCAACAATGAATTAATTTCCATATCAACAGCTCACCTTAATCCAAAAACCATACAAGTTCAACTTGGTTATTTATGCTAATTCCAATCTGCACGCATACAATGCAACTTCATTTCCTTAAGGTTTAAAGATAAGCCCGTCTGCACCTTCCACTCCAGTGTTTCACTTCGACAAACCATCAAAGAATAGACTAGAAATTGCCCCAATAAGGTGCAATAATACATCAACATGTTGTTGTTGGAGGGTCAAATGGTTGAAAATGGGAAAATAAAGTTGATTTAATTCTTGCTAGAACTATTCATCCTTTATATTTCTAATATCATTGAATTTTTAAGAAAACATTCTATCTATCTATCTATCAAGCTTTTCATTGTAGTAAACTTTAGGGAAGTGATCTACCGAATAATCCATTCTTGTTTTCTTATCATTCACACTAAAAAACACTTTCATCAGGAGAGATGTGAGAGATTTTGATGGAAGGGTTCCATCCAACATAGGGTCATTCCTATTGTCCTTTACAGAGAAATGATTTCTTTATTATTTGTACTCTAGTATTTTATTATGTTGTATCATATATTAACACAATCATCATTTTTCCCTAATAGAAAAATACATTATGTTTGTAAGAGGGGAATACAATTCTTGTGAGTTAATATTATAATATACATAATGCATAGAATAAAGATAGAAGTTTCATGATCTTAGTTATTGCCATATATTTTAAGGTCTACTTTAAAAACTTAGAAAATGTTAGTTAATCCTCAATTTCAATATATGATTTTTGGAACATACTTGAATTTGTTGTTGAAAGAGTCAATTAGACTATGTATCATAGTCCTTAATACATCAAAACAATCTTAAAAATATAGGTAATTTTATAGTAAAAAAATTAAATGGATTTTTTTTAATAAGATTCCATTTAGAGTATCCCTGGACAAAGTGATTAATTACACAAAACAATTTTAAATTGGAAATTCGTAGATTTGTGTCCCTTCCTAAACTAGTTGACAGGTGGGTGAAAAATGTGAGATATCACTGAAAAGCAATTCAATATTGCTGAATTCCCCCCTCATAAGACGCTCTAAGGATGCAACAATTTCATCCCACACTAAAAAATAATAATTAAGTAACATGATGGATACCTAAGAGGATGGATCTACATTCAAAACCAAACCTTCTAAAATATATATCTACATTACCTAGATAACTCTACTCTATTGTGGTGGCTCTAGAAAGCATCTAAAATAACCACCTAAATTTATCTAGGAATCTCTTTGAACAATAGGGCGGGATACAAGACTTAAAGAATAAAATTATCATTAGTAGTTTAGGAGGTTGGCATCCTCCCATGAGAAAAGGTCAGACTGGGACATCAAAGGATCCAAATTCAAAACCTAAATTCTAATATAATGATGGAAAATTATAATAGGTGAGAGATACTAATGGAAAATTATGGCAGGTGAAAGAGAATAGTGGAATAGTGTAGTGCTTTCAAAATATTGTTCTCAATAAGAAAGAAATAATATTGAAATTAGAGGGAAATAACATTGTAGCTCACTTACATGGACATCAGTGAGAATGAACTATGCTCTCATCCAATAAAACATATCTATGTCACAGGTTATCGAGAATGAAATAAAGTTATCGAAATATAGAATTATGGGGAATGCCCAATTAAGAAATGAGTCTAGACTAAACAAATAGACTGAGTAATTGAATGCACAAAAAATAAATCCAACCTTTAGAAAACATATCACTATGGGAAAAAACTCCTTGATCCCATGGAAAAGATGGGAAACAATGGAATAAAATACACACCTTGTTTAGTCCAAACTTGAGTTAGCTCAAGTGGTTAAGTGTTGTGAATTGCAAATAGGAGGTCATAGGGTTAAGTATTTTTGTTGGTTACCTCTATGAATATGTGAAGCTCACTCAATGTACCCACCAGCTTTAGTTTCCAAAACTTCAATTGAATATTTTGCCTTAGTTACCATCCTTGAAATGAAGGGGAGTGCTCAGAGGGTTTCCCATGTTGTGCATTTCATCAAATATCATGCAACCTTGTCCTTGCTTTGGTTGAAATTGATTAACATTATCTTTAATTATAGACTTAAATTTTCTCTTAACTCCTTGGGTTACATGAGCCTTACTCTCTCTCCTTCTATTAGTATGCAAAATTTATGGACTTTCAAATTATTTATGCCCTAGTGTTTGGAATTTGTAAGAAACCACTAGGGACGTTTCTACCCATCTACCTCTAAGATTTCATCTTTCTTCAAATGTTCCTTAGCTCTAAAATTTGTATTTCTGCTCCCATATCCTTGGCTTGTAGATTTTGAACTATTACCCTCCTTCTCCTTAGCTCCACTACTTTTACCTATTTCAAATATACCTATTCTTGTACCTCTTAATGTTTTCCCACAAGTACTAGGATAATTTCTCATCAATCTTCACATAAAACTATTATTCTTCTACCAAAATCCGAATTCTAATTATGCTATGTTCATCTTGACAGGAATACCTTAGGTCATTAATATATATAGAAACAAATTCATGTCCTTCATCACTATGACCATACCTAATGGACAACTTATCAAATTCTTAGTCATTCCCTTTTCCCTACAACTCTCTAGTTTCCTATACAAATTCAAGTATAGTCAAAAAGAAAAAAGAAAAAATATTTGAAGTTAGTCACCATTTCATCCCAAGCCTTTTTGTACTTATGTTTCCTTTTCCTTTCCAATTGCACAATGTACCACCATAAGGATGCGTACACCTTTCTAGATTCATGTAAGCCACTTTCACTCTCTTAGGTTGTCAATTTGCTCCATGTCAAATAATTTTTCCTTGTCATTCTCGAGTAAGTAGGTTTCTCCATATTTGGGTTACAATTGAAATTTATGAAGGCTTTAATTATTCTCTCTTCTATGACTTCACTTGACTCATCTTCTTCCCCTGGATTCTGAGCTTTCGATTCTCTATCTCTCACATCACGAGCCTCTCGTGAAATTCCTCTTCTATGGGATTTTTATGTGGCTTCATATATAGTTTGAATAGTTCTTAGTGTCTAGGTTAACTCATATGCAACACCTCAATGTTTTATTCTACCTCTCTTCATTCCTACTCAACTTGTATTAGCCATTATGATGCTTCTACACAAATTTCTACTTTCGTACACTTCTACTCAACAAATGTCTTTGCTGAAATTGTAATTTATCTTCAAACAATTCGAGCGAGCACTCTCCTCCACTGGAATTGATCTCTTTTAGAATAATAGGTCTTTTATATACCCAACTTGATGCAACCATATAAGTATTACAAATAAAACACATGAAAAAGCTACAATTTGGGATCAAAACTCAAACTTAACGCACAAATTCAAAATCATGCAAACATCAAACATACAAAATAAACCATTACAAATTCACAATAATTTATATGAAATATCAGAGTTTTTAAATTACAATTGTAATTCCTTGAGGTATTCTACTATAATAGACTATATTTTCAACAATCCTTTGTCCCTATACGAGATTTACAAACCAAAATATTTTTGTTCCTATTCATGGCTATATTCCCTCCTCTATTGGCCTCTCTTTTCCTATTTTCATTCAAGTTTTCTTGTTTCTTCTGCTACATCTCTCTCTCTCTCTCTCTCTCTCACACACACACACACACACACACACACACACACACACACACACACACACACACCATGGTCACTTCTTTACCATGGCACCGTCTTCTTTTCTCTAAATGAAAGGACCAAAGAATGAAAGTCATGGCCACCCAAAATTACATGTGCCCTCTTTAGTTTACCTTAGTAACCAATCATAATAGAGGTAAAATTCCACCTAAAATTCTTGATGGAATTTTCATGGTTATAATCAAATGGAGAAGACTCCTATTAATATAGTGCCACCCCTCCTGAAATTGATCTAAACTAAAAAATACCTAGATAACATGGATTAATTAACATATAAAATATTTAAATGGATACGGTGTCCATGATGGATGACACTTGACACATAAACCATTCGCTCACAATATGAAAATTAGATGAAGGAGGTTTGCTTAGTAAAACTTAAAAAATAGAATATTGAAATGCGTGAATTGGGATTGACAACTCCTATCCTAAAATGCATGAAATTTGTGTAGAACAATGATGTTTTTGATAATCATCGTTTAATATATATGAAAACTATCCTTTTGAAGTGTTTGAAATTTGGATTGAACAACTATGTTTTGATGTTATCTTCATGTTGTCATAATTATGAAAATTGGATATGTTTAGAAATCTGTATTTCCATCTACTATCCTCTTTATTATTTATATGTGGAATTCGTTACTATATACAAAAAAAATATTATCTTCTTTATTTTTTATATGTGGAATTCATTATTATATATCAAAAAAGTATTTTCACTCCTATTCCAAAATTCAATAACTCTCTCTTTATAATATGTTAATATTTCAATGAATCTCTTTGTGTAAGCTGCATATTAATATTCCAAAAATTGAAGATTCAAATATGAACCCCACTTTTTGCACCCTTGACATCTTTTTTTAAAATAAAAATGTCACACTTGATTTCATTTTATCTTATAAAAACATAAATTTCAACATTTTTTGAAAGTTAGAAAGAAAAAAAAATCACTTCTTATCAAAACATTGTTCGGGTACACAGGGTACTCCCAAAAGACTGAACACCTTCAGCAACCGCTTCACACAAATAAATCACAGATCAACACACCGATGTTTGTCACGTGGTTAAAACCCTCGAAAGGGAAATAGTCCACGACCCTA
>LPNX011020407.1:0-31777 GCA_001517045.1 Pseudotsuga menziesii | reverse complement strand
CCTTAAGGACACATTCTTGAACTCCTAACATAGACCGAAGTTTATAAAACTTCGCTTCTGTAAGAGACTTGGTGAAGATGTCTGCAACTTGATCATCTGTAGGGTAATAGAGCACTTCAATAACATGATCATGAACAAGATTTATGATGAAGTGCATGTGTAGCTCAATGTGTTTGTTGCGCTGATGAAGAACTGGATCTTTGGCAAGCTTGATGGCACTTTGATTGTCGCACCAAAGTGGAGTAAGATGCTGCTGCTCGAATCCAAACTCTGAAAGGATCTGTCGAAGCCATAAAGCTTCCTGATTGGCATTAACTGCGGCTCAATATTCCGCTTCCGCTGAAGAAAGAGCAAGAGCTTGTTGTTTCTTACAAGACCAAGTGACAGGTCCAGATCCCAAACTGAAAACATAACCTATAGTAGACCTTCGATCATTAGGATCACCGACCCAATCTGAATCAGTGAAACCAACCAACAAAGGTTTCCCCCCTGTACTGTAATGAATCCCAAACTGAATTGTTCCTCGAATATATTGAAGTATTCTTTTTGCTGCTTTCCAGTGACTTTCATGAGGAGTTTGCATATAACAGGCAACACAACCAATGGCAAAGGAAAGGTCAGGACGAGAATGAGTCAAGTATAAAAGACTACCAACAAGCTGACGATACAAGGTGGCATCTACTTCAGGGGAAGTACAAGTGGCAGAAAGTTTGACTCCAGACTGGAAGGGAGAAGGGGCTGGTTTACAATATTCCATGTGGAAGCGACGAAGAAGGTCACAAGCATGCCTAGACTGGGAAAGAAATATTCCTTCTTTGGTTTGCAAGACTTGGAGACCAAGAAAATAATGCAAATGCCCTAAGTTTGACATTTCAAAAATTTTGTTTAAGACTGGATTTCACATGGGTTATAAGTTTAAGGTCACTACCAGTAAGGATAAGATCATCAACATAAAGAACAAATATGATGAGATGGTTTCCTACTTTCTTGGTATATACATTGGGGTCAGAATGGCATCTAGAAAAACCAGTGTCAAGGAGAAAGCTATCCATTTTGGCATACCAAGCTCTAGGAGCTTGCTTAAGGCCATATAAGGATTTCTTAAGGAGACAAACAAGGCTAGAGTTATTCTGAACATATCCAGGAGGTTGTTCCATGTAAATTTCCTCATGTAAATCACCATGTAAGAAGGCAAACTTGACATCGATTTGATGGACTTCCCATTTATGTAAGGCTGCAAGGGAAAGAACAAGGCGGATGGAGTTCATTTTTGCTACAGGGGCAAAGGTTTCATTGTAGTCAATCCCTTCAACTTGGGAAAAACCTTTGGAAACTAACCTTGCCTTAAGTCTTTCAACACTTCCATTTGATGCATACTTAGTTCTGTAGACCCATTTACATCTGACAAGTTTTCTTCCTTTTGGAAGAGGAACAAGATCCCAAGTATCATTTGCCATTAAGGAAAAAAATTATTCATCCATAGCTGCATCCCAATCTGGATCTCCTGAAGCTTCTGTAAAAGTTTCTAGATTATGATTCTCGGAAACTTGAGCGAAAAGAGAAGAGGCTCGCTGAAACTGAGAATGTGTTCGACGTTGATCTCTAGGATCACCACCGAGATCACCAGCTGCTTCACATGTTGAACGGACCCATCGAGGAAGTATTGGTGTTGGTGCAATTGGAGGAACATGAGCAGGTGGAGGTGGATTTTCACCCTCACTATCATCATCAGAAACTGGAGTTGGAAACCTGTCAAGGAAGCTGGAAGAAGAAGAAGAAGAAGGCACAATCGCCGAATCAGGCTCGCAGGCCAAAGATGGCACACCCGCCAAGTTAGGCTCGCAAGCCAAGAGATTTTCATCAAATTTAACATCTCTTCTAATGATTATATCATGAGAATGTGGCTGAAGAAGTCTATAACCTTTTACATCTTCAGACTATCCAACAAATATGCACTTTTCACTTTTAGGCTGCAATGCTTTCCATTTTTCATCCGGAATGTGAGCCCATGCTTCAAAACCAAACACACAAAAGTGATTTACATCTGGTTTAATTTTAATCCATGCTTCTTCCGGTGTTATACCCTGTAAAACTTTAGTGGGTGTGCGATTAACTATGTTATTTGCACAATTTATGGCCTCAGCCCAATATTGAAGACTTAGTCCCTTAGATTGGATCATACAATTAGCCATTTCTTTTAAAGTGCAGTTCTTCTGTTCAGCTACACCATTTTGTTGTGGTGTATATGGAACAGTGTGCTGTTGTTGGATTCCTTGTTCAGTGCAAAAAGTAGTGAACTTGTTGTTAACATATTCTCCTCCATTGTCAGATCTTAACTTAATAATTTGATGACCAGATTGTTTTTCAATAAGGGCCTTGTAGGCCAAGAACATGTTAAATACTTCACTCTTAAGTTTTAGGAAGTAAACCCAAGTGCGTATGGAGTAGTCATCAATGAAAGTTAAGAAATATTTGAAACCAGAAAAGGAAGTAGATGGAAGAAGGCCACATAAGTCACTATGCACAAGCTCCAAGGGAACCGAGGCGTGCCAAAAGGCACGTTTGTTAAAACTTTCCTGATGAAGTTTTTCGAGTACACAAACGGAACAAACGCCATCCTTGCAAGATACCAGCGGAAGACCAGTCACCATGTTGCATGTGAAAAGGCTAGGAAGCTCGGTATTGCAACAAAGATGATGAAACCGAGATCTAATGTGGGTGTACATATGCCATTCTAAGAGGAAGTGATTTTCATCCTCAATGTTCATATTCTCACAGAAATGGCGGATCCTTTCCACCCATGGTGTTTTAGGAACTTCCCAATGACTTGTTTCACTATGGAGCTCATGAAAGTTCGTTCTTATCTTCGCTATATTAATTTTTTCTTTGAACTAGTTAAAACAAAAAGATATTTTTAATCTTCTAGAGTAGGGTTGATGACCTCCTTATAATATCTTAATTTTCTGTATATAAAATACTTAGATATAATTATTATAAATATTAAATAATTAAAGTATAATTTTAAGTTTGTGTAAACCAAGATAAAGGTTAAAAATGAATTTTTTACTAAGACAAAAATACTTTCACTATATCTTCCATTAAATTCACAATAAAACATACTCATATATATATATAAAATTTCTGAAGAAAAAAAGCTTGTATTTTATTGATCGATAAAAGTTGTTTACATAGTGGGTTGTCTTGCATACCGCTGCAATGCAGCTTTACAAAAATCCAAAGCACCATAAATATCTTTGATGACTTCTCTGTTTTGACATTTACACATGAGTTGTATTTAAAAAATATTCTGGTTTGAGTTCGAGCTTTCACATAGTCATGATATCAAAGTGTTGTATCATCCAAAAACTGTAGAAGGGAAAAAATTGTGACCTCAAAACTATAGTTGGTTGTGTCAATGCTTTCCTATAAGCCATGGTATCAAGTATATTCAAACTCCATATCTTAAGCAGGAAGAAAAAAAACTGAAGCTTCAAAACTGTAGCATCTAGATCAAGTCAGAAACAAAGATGTTGTGAGTGAAATATCATGGCAGGTTAGAAAAAAATGTCTATTCATAAGTTGTTTTCCCTTGTCTGTAAGTCGATGAAAGGCCTATGATAGAACTCATATACCTCCGTGTTTCTCGTTTCCAAAAATTTCCAGGATCCATGTTCTAAAGCTAGTTTGTTTTTGGAGAGGCAATCAACATCAGTATTTCTTTCCCTGTAAACATGACAACATGTAATCTAGTCAAAGTTTGTCATGAGCCTGTTTACTTCATCAAAGAGAGGAATGTTTTTGCATCTTTGGACTTTGTTTACCCAGTTAATGATTACTAGAGATTCTCCAAAAATATGGATCCTTCTACTATCTTTTTTCTAGAACAAAGCACAGGAGAAGTTTTAGAGTCATAAGCTCAACAAAGTTGTTTGTTCCGGCCCCTAGAACCATTTGAATCTGAAAATGATGGTTTTGATTAAGGAATAAAAAAACACCACCCCCACATTTGTTATCTTATGATTCCCCATCAAAAAACGTCCATGACATAATTTTGACAATCAGCGCTTTTGTGGTGATCTTTGGAGGTGGAGCATCTTTTGTTTGTGGGAAAAAGGAGAGTATGCCGAGGCCCTATTTAGCTACGGCTTCAAGGAAATAAGCTTTTTCTTGAAATATGGAAGCATTTCAAGCCAGCGAAATTCCGTATGAACAAGATAATATATAATTATTATAAATAATTAAAGTATAATTATTATAATATAAAATACTCATATATAATTAAAGTATAATTTTAAGTTTGTGTACACCAATAAAGACTAAAAATGAACGTTTTACTAAGACATAAATATTTTCACCATATATTCTATTAAACTCATAATATAAAATACTCTTATATAATTATTATGAATATTATTTAAAAAACTATGACATAAAATTTAATGCCAACACTTTATTAGATACATATAGTACTTGCTATTAAATTGTCTTTGCATACTATGTTTTTTACAACTATAATTATATGTTTGTGCAACATTATAGGTTGGAAAACTATCAAATGTGCAATAAAATTCAATTTATAAATTTAAAGGCATGGATATTAAACAATTTCCATATTGTCATTATTTGATGTTAAATGATGGCATTTCCCGTATGTGCCCTATCAGGTTTAGCTTCTGTTATACACTATAACCATAACGAGACCATAACAACAATGGCATCTGTTTGGGAAATTTTATGTAAATAGATAAAATTCCCTTCATATAACCCTTGCTAATACATCACAAACTGCCAACAAAATAAGTCGAATTTTAAAGATGGATACTTATGTTGTTTGAATGAAATATTAAACGTATTATGGACGAATGGGTTGAATTATAGGTCCGTCGCTCTTTATGGATCTTGTTATCCAGAGAGAAAGGAGCCCCAAACATCCTTCTCCATCTCAACAACTAGACTAATTCCCAACATTTATTCAGTTTTATTTATGCTTCAGTAAATGGCGTCCATTACTTGGTAAACATATTGAAGGAACAAGATAGGATTTACTTCCTAGTAGAAACAATGATTCAGTGAGAATGTAATTGTTGTTATCTGTAAGAAACATAACTCAGTTTAAGAGTAACTATGACGAAACGAGTGACAGAGCCGTTAATTTTTAGACATTCTAGCCATAGACATCGAATGATGCCAATACCAAACTTATATGATCCATTTTGTTTCAAATTGCATGGTGATGGAATTTGACTCACCCTTCCCATGATAAATGGGACCCCAAACAAAAGTAAATGGCTTAGGACTGAAACTTTATATATTTTGATGATGCACAACAACAAAAACTCTTTTTAATTGCCAATAATAATAATAATAATAATAATAATAATAATAATAACATGATATACATATCCACTATATGTACTTCCTATCATCAACACACTAAATAACTTACTCTATACATGTTTCCATTCAAGTATTTCAAATAATGCAAAAACATGGTGTTATACCACTTTCATGTTGATTATGTTTTACATTTTATGAAAAAAATATGTTAGAAAAGATTAACCCATTAAAATAAGTAGCATCCACAAACACAGGTCATAAGAAGCATACTTGGATGGATGTGTAATCAAATACTATAAAACATACCTAAGGTCGGGGTGTTTTATAGTACATTGATTCCAAGGCAATCATGGAATACCAATTCTAACTAAATATTTGTCTTATAGTGTAATATGCATTGAATCAACAATTACATCTATATCACATTAACCCATTTAGAAGAAATACAATTAATCCAACATATTTGTCTAATTATAGGCTTCCCATTTTATTCCAAATCCTGACACACCTTTGCATTGCATTTTTAATGAGTCCCATTGGTTATAACTATACATATTCTTCACGTAGCTGTAGCATACCCCAATTTTATAATCTCAGTCTGAGGTGGAAAATGCATGTTCAAATTGTATGGTTTGCCTACTTATAGATACACAAAATTTCCATAATTTGGAGCATGCCAAAAAGGATGAGGAACCATATGTTGTTGGCACTCTATAAAATGAGCGATGTATGAGTGGCACATAGTTTTCAGGTTTGACAAGATTGCTGCAAAATGTATGCAGGCTACTTCATCCAACCAAATAAATCACATCGTTAGTCACATAACACATAAATCACATCATTGTGCATTCTGAACATCGCAAGTAAGATGTGAGAAAGAAAACATTCACTTTCTCCTATAACTGAGGTGACTAATGGGAAACTCGAGACAATCTGCATTTTCTGAAACACGGTACAAATTACTTTTGACATAATTTGATCTATACAAAACTTTCTCCATTGTAAATATAATGATTTACAAGGACTTCAAACGAGTAGGAACTTCACCTATTTCGGGTAGGGTACAAATTGAAATTATATTCTAAGGGTCCTGAGTGACACAAATATCATTAAGTAGAAAACATTTATAATGTCAACCATTGGATTGTAAGTAGATAAGAACTCCATAGACAACAATCCAGAATCTAGAGTTATACATAGGTGGTTCACAAATACATTGCAATTGATACAAAGTTGTCGCTAATGTTTTCCATGAAGCTGCTAAAAAGTTGTTAGTATAATAGTCATGAGAATATCGTACACAAAATGTTGCTAAAATGAATTAACAACTCCTTCAACCATGAAAATAAAAGAACTACAACCAATCTATCATGACTAACAACATCTAATTTACTCAATATATCATGCACATATACTGAATTTACTAATACATGACAAAATTGATTGCATAAAATAGCATGAACATCATTTCCATGAATATATTCTCTATTACTAGAACGTTGAAGTTTATGAATTACTTCACTGTTATGGGTTTACAAAACTTATTTACAAAAAGGAACATGTACACTACAAAATACAAGTTAGTTAAAAGTTGAATAAGCATGCATGAAGGCTTCAATTCCATCATTTTGACTATTCTAGGTAAGAAAATTTAGAGAGAAATTCCATAGTGATTAACCAATTCTTGCAGTCATGTAACTTCATCCATGATATATAGCGGGATAACAAATGACGCCAATATGAGCATGTATTCCCCTCATAAAAACAATCAACAAAAAATATGGAAACTATGGGAAAAAAGTTGTTAGTTGCGGATCTATAATCTCAAGTTTAGTCAAATGAGGACATATTCATAGGTTATGTGAGAAAATACCAAAATGGTAAAAGGAGGCTCATAAATATTTTATTAAGGAAAAGGGAGATGGGTGAAGGCTCCATCCTCCTCATATTTTTCTCCAAATATTGTAGTTATCCAAACAACGATTTATGGACACTGCTTGGACCAATATATGGACGAGTAAGTCGGAAATAGTTAAGCTATCTTTACAATACCTGTTGTCTGACTTAGATGAGGTGAAGTTTCCTAGTGCAATAACGATCCAAGGGGTTGGATTATTTCATGAACCCTTGATGAAAATAATAGGAACTTAGCATGAAGCAAAGAGACTGCAAAGAAAAAAATCCTTGCAATGACACACATACCGAAAGAACTTACCAAGGGATTTGTATGTCTAGAATATCAGAGCAGGGAAATTGAGCATAAATTCCCCCATTGAACTCTACCTACAAATGATAATTTTTTTTGAATAACTCAACAAATATATAAAAGGTATATGAATACCAACCATCGTCCATGAATAAAAAATGAATTTAAAAGTTTCAGTTCCATGAATAGTTATTTGTAGAAATTACGTAGAAGATTGACACTATATCCAAAAATTTCCCATGAACCAAGCAATATTATCTTTGGTAAACTAGATGAGAAAGACCTTCCTTGCCATGTGTTGATGTATTTGTAACTTCAGAAGATATTCTTATGTATATTATCATTATATGTTGTTGTACCTCCCTTGGAGATGTGCTTACCTCCTTTCAGGATGTCATTATTGTGTATAGACCTTGAGGTATTAAATTGAGCACATAGATCTGTGGAAAATCACACAACTCACAAAATAGATCACACAATGTACTCAGCAATTGAAGAATGAAACAGTGCAAAAATGGCTTGCAGCTGTGAATTCTTTCATTAATAAAAAAGTAATAAGATAATAATTACAATGAAGTACAATGGCTTTAATAGCCACATGAAATTCGAATCCACATGAGGAAATTCGAATTGATAGACTCTACTTGATTGTAGGTAACTAAGACCTTGTCTAAATCACTATCAAAGGACTCAATAGTTAACTGACCTTGTCTAAACCATAACCGGAGTTCATTGGAGCTCTAAAACACAACTCAAGTGTTACATTCAGTGTTGACTAAGGCTAACTGACTATGGTAGGTGAGAAATGCGCCCCTCCTGAGTGCAGTCATGTAAACCTAGCGCTAACTGAATTTAGAGGACTAGAACTGAATGTAACTAACTCCTAACTTAGCTTGACTAGTCATTAACTGAACTGAACTGACCTTGGTTGGTTTCGGCACTCCTAGTGGCTCCTAAATTGTAGGGATTGGTCTAGGAGGCTCCTAAACTAATGCAATTAAGTGCAATCAGTGGCAATAAGCCTCAATTAGTGTTCCCCACACTTTAGTAACTGGAACATATGCCCCAATTAGGCCAAGTGGACCCAATGGTGCTAATGACTATAAATAGACTGGACGGACTCCCGATTTAGACATGAATCCTGATTTAGACATATGACCAAATTTGGACAAGGGAGGATTAATAATCCTAACACCCCCTCTGAATTCCGACTTGGACAATCTGTGGGCCTTGGTAACTAAGACCATAGGTCACTCATTACATCAAGTAAAATAAAGTAACTATTTAATACAAGGAGTTGGGGCAAAAACCACACGGGAAAAAAGACCCCCCTCTATCTAAGCAGGTAGAATTAGGTCCCAAGTTTGAAAAACTTGAAAATATGTTGCTGCAATCTTCATCTCTGTGAAGTAGCGAAGCAACATGCATGGTGTGCTATGCACAGGTATTCTGGGGCATGGCATGTAGACTTCTCCTTCTTCTCCAAAAATGATGATGGAAGGAAGGAGGAATGTAACCTTTGTATCTTACTGAATGAAGAGGTGTATGATCATATCCATTCTTCTAAATGTAGTGAGACTGAGCCCTTTCCATAAAGCATCTTATAGGGAGTCTATTGCATCTCTTTGAAGGAGGTAAGATTGCATGGCATAGTGCAAGGGTCTTTCCTTTCTGAGTGTCAAGTGAGTTTCCAGTCATCTTCCTAGCTTCCAGTTTGGAAGTAAGGAATGAATCTAGATCTGAGTCACCCTGAATCTCAATCTCATAAACTGATAAAGATGGATCTGCAATACTAGTAGAAGCTGTAAAAGAAGTAGATGCAATGATTTTACCTTCCCTTGCAAGTGGCTGCTGAGAGTGCACTGGTTTTGAAGGAGGCATGAAATGTGAGAACTCATATGCTTTTGAAGCATGATTTGTAGTACCCTTTGCTATGATGCTCCCAGTAGATATATTTGTGATCTCCACTGATTTAGGACCAAAGATCACTCGCTTTGGGGATCCAGTATGGTTCATGTGATAGACAGACAAAAGGTTTGAAGCTAGGGAGGGAAAAAATAACACATCTTTGAACCTTCCATGTTCAAGCTTGACAGAGCCCTTCCCTTTTGTTTTGACTTTACTGTTATTGCCCATATGAATACTAGGACCATCAAGGGACTGAAAAGAAGAGAATGATTCTTTGGCTGCAGCCATATGGTTGGAAGCTCCAGAATCAATGAGGAAGACATGTGCTGATGTGCAACAAGCCTTCAGTGCATGGCCTTTCCTTTGGTATTCTTCATCTTCTTCTTCTTCAGAGTCATCCTTCCTTGTGCTAGTGGGTACATAAATGTTATGTTTCTTCAAAAGAAGAGCCATTTCATCAAGTTGTCTTCTCATACAGGAGCTTTCTAAATGAAAGCCCCTTCCACAGTAAGAGCAGAGGACCTTTCCTTTGCCATTCTTCTTGCTTCTCTTCGAACCTGAAGGCTCTTTTGACTGCTCATTCTTCATAGGAGACTCATCTCTTTGATTCCCTTTGTCATTCGCTACCTTATCTCCTCTTGCAACCAGAGCTAGATCTTTGGAAGATCGAATGATCCCCATTTGGATCAATTTATCATTCTCATAAATAAGAGATTGGATGAAGGAATTAAGAGTGGGAATCTTCCAATTTGGAGTAGTGAGCCTTACTGTTTGGAAGGTGGATAAAAAGACTGAGTAGTTTGCATTGAGCTTTGTGAGAATGGAAAGGATGAGCTGATATTCATCCTTCTCCACTTTGCATTGCTTCAACTGATATATCAGGTTCTTGAACTTTGTGAAGAATTCATTCAATGATTCGATATTGGATGGATTAAGAGTGATCAGATCATTTTATAGTTGATGGATCCTCATCTCATCCTGATTATCAAATAAGGAGGCAAGCTTGTCTCAAACCTCCTTGGGAGTCTTCAATCCTTTTATGTGGAATCAAATATCTATAGAGACTGAGGAGAGTAAGTGTCCATGGGCTTCATCAAGCCTGTTCATGTACTTTTCTTTGGATTTATCTAAAGCTGGCTGTGCCTCTGTTTCTTCTATGAGTCTGAAGAGTTGCCTGGTGTGGAGCATTACCACCATGTCTTCCTTCCACTGGTGATAGTTGAAGGGAGTGAGAGGCTCTACTATATGAGCCATTTTGAATGCAGTAAGAAGGACTGAGCCGCTGTAGTGAATGCAGTGAGAAGAAAGGGCTGCTTATAGCAAATGCTGTAAGAAAAGCTGATAACCTGTCACACAATCAAACATACAAAGTAAGGTCGACAGTCTTCACTTTTGGAATTTCCTTCACACCCAGCATAGTTGATCAAGCAAGCTTGATCAACAATTTCTTAACTTGGGATATTAAGTGGTAAATTCTCCGCTTCTGGTGCAGTATTGGAAGGAGCAATTTGCTAAAAAAAAATGATCCAGCTGGAGATCTGAGGAGGAGAGGTGTCTTTTCCACCGAGGCTCTGATACCATATTAAATTGAGCACATAGATCTGTGGAAAAACACACAACTCACAAAATAGATCACACAATGTACTCAACAATTGAAGAATGAAACAGTGCAAAAATGGCTTGCAGCTATGAATGCTTTCATTAATAAAAAAAGTAATCAGATAATAATTACAATGAAGTACAATGGCTTTAATAGCCACATGAAATTTAAATTGATAGACTCTACTTGACTGTAGGTAAATAAGACCTTGTCTCAATCACTATTGGAGGACTCAATAGTTAATTGACCTTGTCTAAACCATAATTGGAGTTCATCGGAGATCTAACACACAACTCAAGTGTTACATTCAGTGTTGACTAAGGCTAACTGACCGTGGTAGGTGAGAAATGCACCTCTGTTGAGTGTAGTCATGTAAACCTAGCGCTAACTGAATGTAGAGGACTAGAACTGAATGTAATTGACTCCTAACTTAGCTTGACTAGTCATTAACTAAACTGAACTGACCTTGGTTGGTTTCGACACTCCCAGTGGCTCCTAAATTGTAGGGATTGGTCTAGGAGGCTCCTAAATTGATGCAATTAAGTGCAATCAATGGCAGTAAGCCTCAATTAGTGTTCCCCACACTTTAGTAACTGAAACATGTGCCTCAATTAGGCCAAGTGGACCCAATGGTGCTAATGACTATAAATAGATTGGATGGACTCCTGATTTAGACATATGACCAAATTTGGACAAGGGAGGATTAATAATCCTAACATGAGGTACTACCTCCATTGTAAGTCAAGGAAATAGTTCCCAGTGTAACATCATGTAATGTATTTTTGGAGTGTCATTAGGAGACGTTGGCCCTGTTAGGGTAATAGGTCAGCCCCAACCATGTAATTAGTCAATCAATTGAAAGGTATAAATAGGGAGGCACCCTCCCTCATTTATACACACCTCGCACTCACTCAAGTTCACATGACAGAGAGAGAGAGATAAGGAGGAGAGACAGATAGTTGCTAAATAATTACTGGTTTTGTTAAGCTTATGATACAGTCTTTGTGACTATACTATTCTAAAGAATTTTGTATGGTTTTCTCCTTTATGGTTTCCTCGATGAAAATATGTGTGTCTTGTGTATCTGTTCTATATTATGCGTATTGTTGTACTTTTATTCTTTCAGATAAAGATCCTAACTAAGATAATAAGATCTGAAAAAACTAACATGGTATCATAGCTTCTCTAAAAGAAGGCATTGTGCAGTTGCGAAAACTAGAGATTCCGAGTTCAAGGTCTTCTCTCCACAAATCATCAACAAAAGTGGCTAGGCTAAGTTGCCTCAGTAGGGCACATATTTTGGTGGAAGAAGTTTCAATTTTGACCCTTTTATTGGTGTCGGGAGAAACTAGGGAATCAAGTTTTGGAGGCTTCCCACCTCAGTATTAAGAAAAGTACCCTACTGAGCAAATCACCTCAAGGAGGCGCATCTTTCTGTCCAAACATAATTCCCAAAACCCAAGTTTGGAAAATTAGGGTTTCTCTAACAAGCCCTAGGTTAGCCAGCTCCAAAACCATGTTAGACACCTCAAATTGGTAAGATATAAATCTTTTCTAGTTACATTTGAGGTTATCATTTGAAAAGATAACTGACCATACTCATCTTGAGGACAAGCTTGTAGGGGTTGATAAATTATGAGCATGGAAGTACATAATCTCCCTGATCCTTGAAGAAAATTATTTCGATCAGTACATCAATGGAGAAGTTCCAGAACCAGAGGGAGATGAGGCTAAGGCTACTCATAATAAGAACTTGGTTAAATCCAAGAGAATCATGGCATATTGAATCAAGGATCACCTCATCCCCCATGTGTCACATACCCCAATTTTGCAAAAATAATATTATTATATTTGATTTTATTTCAAGACGATATGTTAAATTTTATGCTAAATTCTAATTGATGACTCAGCAGAGTCAAGGATGTTGAATGTAATTCTGAATATTTTAATTATAAATAAATAAAAGTGGAGACAACAGCTTGGGAGAGATATTAAAAGAGTGTTTACTGGTCAAGTTGGCGGAGGAGACTGGGTGGAGAGCATATAGACAAGTGGCAGCATCCTCAAACACTTCCAATGTTGCAGGTGGAAACCTCCCGAAATTTGGGGTCATGATCCCCCAAAAAGGTGGGATCAGAGCAGGTGGCTCAATTAATGACAACTAACCCAAAAAGACCTAGGCAATCTTAATAAAAATTCCCATTGAAGAGAGCTGAGGCTGCTCATTTCCAAGAAGAGAATCATTCAGGTGAATGTACTTCAAAGGATTTCAATGGGAAGGGAATTTGTGGAAGGTGTTTGAGGGGTAAACTGCAGATAGTGATCTAGTGCATCTTTTCAGCTGAAGGATCTTACTGTTGAGTGCAGAGTTATTACTGAGTCATTGGACTAGTATTTTTTTTCTTGCTCCACCAGTTCTTAGGCAAGGAGACCAGGAACAGGCTCGGGGGTCCTGAGAAGACGCTGTTTGAGCGCTCTCCAGGAGTTGGTAGGGAGGAACGGCCTCCCAACGCTGTTGTTGTGTAGCTTAAAAACAGGTTCTACAGTCTTTTATTTACTGTGTTAAAAGTTTATATTTGAGACCGAATGATTAATGAATGATTACATGTTTGGTAGTGAACTGATAGAGCTTGTAATCCTTTAGTTATTTGAAATATTGAATCTTTAATTGATGAAAAATAATCCTAACCTGTGTTTTTCCACGTCTGGAATGGACCAGACCGTACTCTAGCACATGCAATGTATTTTAAAATAGATGAAGGATATGATAGAAATCTGGATTGAATAAAGTTATTATGTATTTCAGAATAATGGAATAATTTATTTCTGTATATAGTTGTTTTCCGGAAAGAATATTAACCTATCTAGTTAAGTTTATTGTTTAAACTAGACTGTTATAATAATAATGCTAGCAAAGAAATAATCATAATACTTTACAGATAGCAAGTTTATTTTCTTTAGCAAGTTGTTACAGTAATAGGTTATTATTCTTTTACAAAACTTTATTCTGGAAAAGTATACTATTAACCTATAACAGAGGTAAAAGAATCAACTTATACAAAGCACACATTTATTTTTGTGAAGACGGAATAAACTTTGTTTACATAGTTTATTTTATTGTTCATATTATCTAACCATATCTACAAATGTTTATATTTCAATTAGGGTAATACTAGCATAGTTATTTTATATAAATATTTAGCTACAACAATATAGAACATTGTAACCAGGAACAATAACAAAACCTATCTATGTGTTTATTTAAATAAAATAGACTGAATGCAATGGTAATTAACATTTAATAAATATTATCTATAAATGAACATATTCATTTAAATAATTTAAACAAAAGTTAATTATAAAAGGAAGTACAGGGTCGAAACCCTCATAGTATTAACATTGTAGTTAATAAGAAGCTAAGCAATAATCCAACTTAAGCTATAATCCAAGGTTCTGGATTAGTTAGTATTCTTAACATTAAAACTTTTGCATGTTATCACAGTCCTTTAAGGACAGAGAAAAATAAATTTTAAAATATAACACTATATACCTGTAACAACAATTAAGTTAAAATTATTATTGAACTAAAAACCTAAAGAATAAAATAAATAAATTATTTTATACACAGGTCACCTACAGAAAAAACCCCTTACTCGAATATTCGAGCTTGTAAACAAAATATTATTATAGGAAGGAATAATAGAATAGGTTTTAATAATACATTAATGCAAGATAAAAATTAAACAGTAGAGATTTCTATTACACAGTCGAATAAGGGTATAAACCCTAGTATACAAAATTACTTAAGAGCATATAAATTAACAGAGTTCAAGCTCAAGAGAGATAATCTCTATGTTTTAAGACTATACAGAGTATGGCTTAACAGGCCGCAAAACCTTTTAACATAATAGTATACAAAAACAAATAAAACAACATTTACAAGTCACGGCATAAGCCAAAGCACCCTGCTAACAGCAAGGGTTTAGCAAAACTAAACAAGTAGACCTAAGAACAGTAACCCATGAAGGGTAACTAGCAGGCCGAACCTTCCAACCGAAAACTGTTCCTTAAGAACTGAACACGCATGGATTTCCATTTAATCAGGGCTTACCATATCCAGGGAGCTGACCTTACTCGAATGTACAAGCTGCCCAGAGAGGTGTGAACCGTTACCTGCAAGTTGGAGAACCCACAAATTTTAAAATATGCTTCATACTGTAAATTGAAATAAGGTTAAGTATTAAAAATGGTTAAAACAATTTCATACCTAGAAGTGAAGGTTATATAGCCACCGATAAATAGTAGCACCGCCACCAGCGAGACACAGAACCAAACCTTCTTTTTCCCTGTGACAGAGATGAAATAAACGCATGCACAAGCCACTACTAGCAACATCAAGAAGAAGGTCGAGCAACGACCAAGTAAGAAGTAGATGGCGAAGCTAGAACTGTCACCACAATGCGAAGCATGAGAACAACACTCTCGAAACCCTACGATGAGGACAAAGCTGTTACAACAGTAAGTAACTCCTTAAAACTATCCTTATAGGTAGGCCATGGAGGAACGAACCAAAAGCCACTCTCAGGCTAGGTCGTAAGCTTTAAGACATGGCTCTCTACCAACTTATGCAGAGGTAAAACTCATAGTGCAATGAGAGCCTGAGAATGAAGAATGGGAATTCGAAAGCAATTTTAACCAGGACTTGGAGCTCGTTTAATACACAGTAGGGTAAAAATGGCGGCCATGGAAACAGTTGTAGAGTGGCTGAAGGCCCGAGAACCACGGAGGAGAATGACAAAGAATAGGGTTACATAAAATCTTATACTTCCAACACTTGGCCGAGAAGAAAACACGTGGTCACTTAGATTTTTCAGCATGCAGTGGGTTGACACTATAGTCTCCTGCATATAATGATTTACAATGATTCACATTATAATGTATGGACATTCACGTAGTATTTTATTTATTCAAATAATGATAATGTTCCACGATCTTATACATAAGTCAACCTACGGTTGCTTGGGCATAAAACTATGAACCCTTGGATCGTTGACATGTATAGCGTATAGTCATCATATAGTTTAGAACGATGATGATTTCAAATCCTATGTTTTTTTTAATACAAAACCTTTCACATAAACCAATCGATGGAGTGGACTAATGCCTCATGCTTTTATAGTATCAACTTATAACATGAACTTTATAAATAACATGTTTATTCATGACAAGCTTTATGTTGACCTAGCAATCGATGCAATCTTATAAACTATAGTTTTGCTCAAAGTAATTCATGCATGAAAGCTTTAGATCATAGTTAACCTTATATCCATTTCATCATAGCATTGATATTACATTTATGAATATTGGTAAATCTTGTGCTTATCGTAACTTTGTTTATGGAGAAATCATATGATACTTTGGGGAGATACCAAGTAAAGAGCCTTTTAATCACCTAGCAAAACTATGGTCTTTATTATAAAGTATTCCTAATAGTCTATGCAGGGCTAATCATGTTGCTACCAACTTTTATGTTTGTGACTTATAAAATTACACATTATAGTTTTAATAGAATCATGAACTTTATAAAGTCTACTTTTATATAACCAGAATTACTGGTAACGTGGATATCTTATAAATAAGATAGTTTATGTATGTTGGTGAGTATCTTAGAGAACCATAATTTCAGTGGGTGGCAAAAACTAGGATGTTGGCTATGTGTTATATGGAAATACTTTTATAAATTCTTTGCATAGCTCAGATCAACGAAATTTATTAGCTTTTGGATATTTTACTCAAACATGGCATGTACTAATATTTTCACCATGCTTTTGTTTTAAATCATAATTCTAGAACTATCTAGTGCTTGAATGAAGTATTAAATCAATCTTTCTTGAAGCCATTGACCTCAATAAAACTGTTGATAGATAGTAACTAAATTCAAGAGAAGTATTATAAAAAAAATAAGAAATTGATGTGGAAGAATTCCACTAGATTTCTAAGTCCTTAGGACCACATGTTTCACTGTAATGTTTAGAACCTTACAGGCAGTAATCTTCATTATAGAAGATGAATATCAAGTAGTTGGTTATAATATTATTATAAGTTGATAATGTATAATATTGATAGAATGATTTTTATATCGTTACAGGTTATGCACTCTAAAATAGAAGTAACTTACAAAAAGAACACAAGTTGTGAATCAAGGAAAATAATTACTATTGCTACTTACATTTAAGAAAGAATTCAATTACAGGTATTTCGTTTACAATAATAATTGAAAGGAACAAAATTACTTGTTTTACCTCATAGAAGTAGCTTGATACATAACAACTTATTTACTAAGCTATTTATTTTGCAAATAGAAATATTGCTGGATGCTTATGGAATTAAAGACGTTATTCGATCTTTCATACCTGTAAAACCTGTAAGAACAAGTAAGATTTCTGCGTTAGCTTAAACGCTAAGTAAGCCCTGGAATCCAAAGACAGTTCCACCTACTAGTCGCAAATTTAAAACTCGTCAGCAAACTGAAAGAAGAATTATTGCACAAGTTAAACCTAACCTTGTATCAGAAAGTAGAATGTAGAGTTACTTAATCAAGATTATGTATAAACTAATCTAGTAACTGTTTCTTTTCTAGATAACTGTTAGCTGTTAGTAAACCACTTTCTCAGCATTTTATGTATTTTCAAAATTTTAAATTTATGTGAAAATTTGGGGTTTTTACATGTGTCATCATTCAAGACATCGAAGAAAGTATTTGATGCTTTGAAAAATATGTTTGAAGGAAAGAACATCAACTAGAAGATGAGCTTGAGGTACCAGTTGAAGAATGTGAAGATACAAAACTCAAAGACTATACAATCATACTTCACAAGGGTTTCTCAAATCAAAGAAAAAATTGAAGCAGTTGAATAGAATGTCAAATAAGGAGAAATCATGATTACTACCTTGAATGGTCTCCATAGATCATGGGACTCGTTCATTCAAGGAATCTGTGCAAGAAGGAAGCTGATATCTTTTAGTTGAATCCGACAAGAATGTACACAAGAAGAAGCTCGACTCGTAACAAGAGAAAGAAGATGGGAGAAACTGGAGATCAAGATCTCACAATTCACAACAGGAAGAACTACAAGAAGAAGGAGAATGAGGTGAACCCTCATCACAACAAGAATAAGGAAAAGAAACAAAAGAAGATCAAGAGAGATCCTTCCAATGTTTGATGTTATACTTGTGATGAAAATGGACACTTTGCAAGAGATTTTCCCATAAGAAAAAAGAGACACCATGCTTATGTTTTCGAAGATGATGAACCAACAAACAAAATATTCAGAAGAAAGAAGGATGATTCATATGAAGAGTATGTGCTAATCGCATCACTTACAAGCACTATCTATAGAAAGAGAAGTGACTGTCTTGTGAATAGTGGGGCATCTGAACACATGATGGAAAACAAAGAGTCATTCGTCAATATTTTTTAACATGAGTCACCCTCACAAGGTGAAACTTGGGGATGATTGTCAATACCTCATAAAAGGGAGTGGATAAACTTCATACAAGCTAGACTCTGGGAAATATTTAACTATGAAGGATGTGCTATATGTTCCAGGATTGAAGAAGAATATTCTCTCCATCTATGCACTAGATGCAAAGGGAATGAGAGTTGGATTTGTCGATGGCCATGTCCCGATGTGGCCTAAAGGAAAGACAATAGATGATGCAACAGTGATTGGAGAAGAATATGGAGGCTTGTACAAGCTAAAGGGACATCTCTAACAAGAATTGGTTCATGAGTCAATAGAACCAAGTGAACTATGGTACCGAAGGCTTGCACATGTGCACTATAGAGCACTACCAATGGAAAGCAAAGAATTCTCCAGACTTTGGAGATCCAGGAAAATCATGAAGGGATTTGCAAAGGATGTGGACAAGGAAAGAATGAAAAGAAGAAATTTCCTAGAAGTGAAAGCAAGTATAAAGGAATACTAGAGATAGTACACTCATATGTATGCAGAACCATGTCTTCTAGCTCATTAAGTGGGTATATGTACTATTTTTCCTTTATAGATGATTTTTCATGTAGGACTTGGATATATTTCCTGAAAGGGAAAATTGAAGTATTCAATAAGTTCAAGGAATATAAATCCTTGGTCGAGAACCAAACCGAAAGGAAGATCAAGACTCTGTGGTTAGATAATGGTGGAGAATTAAAGGAAATATACAAAGAGTATGGGATTAAGAGGGAGTTGATCACTCCATATAATCCTCAACAGAATGGGGTTGTGAAACAAAATAACCAAACCATAATGGAAGCATCGAAAGAAATGCTACATGACCAGGATGTTCCTATGCACCTTTGGGTGGAAGTGTTGGAGTCATTTACCCAACATGCACACTTAATTTGGTCAATTTGGCCTTGTTAAACCACTATCATAAGTTTAATTGAATTAATAGGCATCATATGAGCACTCTATGACAGCAGCATGAGCACACCCATGCCTACCTTCAATCAGGGAGGCTAACTGGGCTTCCTTCTTCAACCGGGGAGCCATTCTGGGGTGATCTGAGTGTCATAAATGCACCTAATTGCTAACTGATTGTTACAATTAGTTAATATGAGTTGTGAAGGCACCTTCATTTCATTTATTGATTATTTTTTATGAATATTTATGAACCAGAGACAACTAGGGAGCCTCCAACCACTTCTGATGACCAATTTGACTTCAGTTAACCTCATCGGGGTTCATTGGAGTTAATGGTGCGCTACCTCTTGTTGATTGGCATGCAGTGACATGTGTCTGAGCTACTTTTAGTTAGACTCAGTCATCCATTACACTTTGATACATCTAGGGCTCAGTTGAGTCAATCACGACTTGATTAGTAGGTTAACTAGGTGTGTTGACTGTGGCTGGCATTCACTAGTTAAGCTACACCCATTCATTCAATTCGAATGAAATCCTTGGGAATTCAAATTTTCTTGGAATTCATGCATCTTGCATGATCATTGTATTGTATTACTCATTCTTTATTGATTATACAGAGTTGCTACTCCTATTGCAGCACCATTATGCCATTTTCATGCTTAATTGTCTGAAATCTCTTATGAGACTGTGTTTTAGTCCCTAGATTACTGTGATAGATTAATATGGTATTAGAGCTCATGGTGGTATGAAGCTCAAATCTCTCAAAAACATGGTTTTTGACAGATCTTGCATGAAAAATTGAGCAAAGGCTCAAAATTCCAGCACTGCACTAGAAGCAAAGGCTTACCACTTAATACCCCAAGTTAAGGAATTGTTGATCAAGTTTGCTTGATCAACTATGCTATGTGTGATGAAAGCCTAAAATGTGCAGGTTGTTTGACCTTACGGTGCCCCTTTTGTTGTGATTAGCAGTTTTTAACAAGCGAAAATCATTCGCTACAACAGTTTGAGATGGCTTCTTCTATCAAACTCTTGACTCTGTTCAATTTCCATTCATGGAAAGGAGATATGGAGATCCAGCTACATGCAAGAGGAATATATTGGGTCACTATGAACACTGAAGAAGATCCTACTCATGTGATAGACAAAGCTAGATTCTTGAACAAGAAAGATGAAGCATTCGGTTTCTTGTGCCTCTCTATTTCCAGGGATCTTCTTTTCCACCTCTTGGGATTGAAGACTCCGAAGGAAATTTGGGACAAATTGGACACCATGTATGGAAAACAGGATGATTTGAGAGTTTATCAGCTTGAAAATGAGTTGATGTCTCTCCAACCTTCCAATTTCGAAACCTTAAATGATTTTTTCACAAAGTTCAAGCACATTGTCTTACTGTTGAAGCAGTGTAAGGTCGCGAAGGAGGATGATCAGCTCATCCTTGCCATTATATCCAAACATGGAGCTGATTATTCAGTGTTTGTCTCTACATTCTGTGCAGGGAATCTCACAACCCCTAGATGGAAGAAGACTTCACTCAATTCCTTCATTGAGTCCCTAACAAGTGAACATGATAGGCTTGTCCAGATGGGGATCATCAGATCCTACTGTGATCAAGCCCTCTATGCTTTGGGGCCCAAAGATATGAAGGGTAAAGGAAAGCAGCAGAAGAACCCAAAAACCAAATTTGAAGCTCCTAAGACTAAAGTTGAAAACCAGCAGCATGAAGAGCCTTCCGACTCGAAGAAGAAAAAAAACAAAGGGCATCATGGAAAGGAAAAAGTCAAGTGTTCGTACTATGGGAAGGGATTCCACCCTGAACATGCCTACATGAAAAAGAAACCCGATGAAGCAAGTTCTCTTCTTGAGAAAAATCACATCAATCTTTTGGAAATATTTCGAAGGAGAGATTAGCAAGATCGGGAACCACAACATGAAAGAGGTCATGCTCTCATGGAAATCACTTCGAAGTCCAAAGCTCTTTTGATAGATTCTGGAGCTTCAAATCACATGATGGCTGAAAGAGACTCTTTCTCATCTCTGGAGACCGACAAAACCATTCCCATCCACATAAGAGATGACTCCACAATCATATCCAAAGGACAAGGTACTGTAAATCCTGAGCATGGTTATTTTTTCAATGTTTTGTATGTACCATCTCTTGCATCAAACCTCCTAAGTGTTTATCAAATGACACATACGAGAGTTCCTAAGAGAGTCTCCTTTAGCCCAGATGATGTAGAGATCACAAAAATTGCATCTAGAAAACTTGTAGCAAAAGACCTTGCAAACCATCATGCAAAATCCTACCAGTTCTCTCATTTTGTGGCGGATGCAAAGACCATCGCATTGCTGACTCATGGAAATGAGGTTAGTAGACTGTGGCATGACAGGTTCGGCGACCTGAACTTCAAGTACTTTCAGCAATTATAGAAGAATTACATAGTTGAAGGCCTCCCGGTCATCAAAGTTACCACCAGAATTTGCAAGCGCTGTGTTGCTGGAAAGCACCCTGAGCATAAGTTTGATTGAGGGAAGGCAAGCCGAGCTATTAATTTTTCATAGTGGTCTAGGATTTGAAAACATAGTCTCACAAAGAATACAGATAGATAATCATAAAATTGGAAAAATGGTGCTGCAATGGAAGTAGCAGCTCTGTATAATCAAATGAATAATGAATAATACAATACAATGATCATGCTGCAAGCATGAATGACAAATCAATTTGAATTCCCAAGGAGGTCATTCGAATTGAATGAGAGAGTCTAGCTTAACTAAATGTAAGCCATAGTCAACACAAAAGTTAACCACTGACCAAAACCCTAATTGACTCAACTGAGCCCTAACTGAAGTCGAAGTGCAATAAATGACTGAGTCTAACTGAAAGTAGCTCAGACACATGTCATTGCAAGCCAACCAACAAGTGGTAGCGCATCAATGACTCCAATGAAACCCGATGAGGTTAACTGAAGTGTAATTGACTATCAGAAGTGGTTGGAGGTGCCCCTGTTGACTCCAGTTCATTAAATAATCAATAAATAATCAATTTAATGAAGGAAGGTTCCTTCACTACTCTGTTTAACTAATTGTAACCATCAGTTAGCAATATGGGGCATTAATGACACTTAGATCACCCCCGGAGTGCTCTAGTTAGCCTCCCCAAATGTAGGAGAAGGCTAAGTTAGCCTCCTTTACTAAAGATAGGTGTGGGTGTGCTCATTCTGATGTCATCTAGTACTCCTCTGATGTCAATTAAGTCAATAAAACTTAGGATAGTGGTTTAACTAGGCCAAATTGACCAAAATGAGTGTGTATGGTGGTAAATGTCTCCAACACGAGCATCATGCATCTTGGGCCTGATACATTCTCAGTATCAGTGGACCCATTCCTACCACATCCATGAATGGATCAAGGTACATTCTCACTTTCATTGATGACTTTTCCAGATACACATAGGTCTTTTTGATCAAAAAGAGGTCAAAAGTCTTGGAAAAATTCACCGATTTGAAGGCTTTGATTGAGAATGCATATGGAAAAAAGATTAATATTTTGAGATTTGATAATGGTGGGAAATATATCAGTAATTATTTGGTTCATATATGTTCCCAAAGTGGTATTCATATCCAACATTCAGTTCCCTACACTCCCCAACAGAACGGTGTAGCGGAGAGGAAGAATCGGTCTCTAAAGGAGATGACCACTTGCATGCTGGAATCAAAGAAGTTGGCTGAAAATTTGTTGGATGAAGCCATGAATGCTGCAGCATATATTCAGAACAGATTTCCACACCCATCCATGAATGGGAAGACCCCTTTCGAAGCATATTTTGGACACAAGCCGGATGTGTCGAATCTGAGGGTGTTTGGGTCCATTGCATGGGCCCGAATTCCGCATGATAAAAGGAGGGCTTTGCAACCACAAAGCATAGAATGTATGTTTATTGGATATACTGATGAATATAAAGTTTAAAAGCTACTGGATATCAGAAAAAAAAATATCATGATTGAAAGGAGTGTCATGTTCGATGAGCCTCTTCAGGAGGTAGAACTAGTGAAGGAGAAAACTGCTGAATTTCCTTCCTATTCTACTGAATATTTGGATGATGGAATTGGGGGTGATAACCATGATTTGGATCCTATGATTTATGATATTAGTGAATAGAAAACATCAGATTCTGAATCATAACCTAAAATACAAAATCATCTCCCAACTTGGGCTAGACAGACACTCTCCTTCGCAGGTGATAACATTGGAAATCCGGATGATCCAAGGAGAACCTGGTCTGATTTCCAAAGAGCAGGTATTGCGATATCTTGTCCTGATTATTTGCTGTCCAAATATTCTTATTTAATGATAAGTTCAGATACTAATTCTTACTACCATGCTCGGAAGGATCCGAGATGACAAGCTTCGATGGACGAAGAGATGAATTCTCTTCAGAAAAACACTACTTGGGAGCTAGTTTCTCTTCCTCCGGGGAGGAAATTGGTTCAATGCAAGTGGGTATTTCGGACTAAGGTTGATGCTGATAGCACAAAATGAAAATATAAGTCAATGCTAGTATAAAAAGGTTTCTCCCAGGTCCAAGGTGTGGACTACCATGAGACGTTTGCACTGGTTGCAAAAATGGACTCCATCCGCCTAGTTTTGGCAATTTTTGCATCTAAGCACTGGGAAGTGCATCATATGGATGTTAAGTATTCCTTTCTACATGGATATATTCATAAGGATATATACATGAAGCAGCTTGAGGGATACATTTCTAATCAATTTTTGATTTGCAAACTAAAGAAGTCACTATACGGGTTAAAACAGGCCCCAAGAGAGTGGTATTCCAAGATGGATGCCTTCCTTCTTTCGCAAAACTTCCAAAGGTGTAAATCAGATCCAAATGTGTATCTACAGAAGTATGATGGTAGTTTTATTATTATTTTTTTATATTTTGATGACTTACTGATTACAGGTAGCACATTTGCTTCTATTTCAGCCATCAAATCTGCCCTCCACAATGCATTTGAAATGAGCGATTTGGGGCTCTTGAAGCAATTTCGTGGGCTCGAAATTGAGCAAAATATTGATAGGATAATGGTCACTCAGTCCAAATAAATACCACACCTATTATTTAATTTTAATATAGATGAATTTAAGTTTTCTCCATTCCCTTTCCTTTCATGGATCAACCTTGAAGAAGGAAAAAGCACACCTCCCATGGACTGCACTATTTATTGACAGCTGATAGGAAGCTTGCTTTACTTGACTCATTATTGGCCTGATATATGTTATGCCATGAATGCTATGTCAAAATAAATGTAGAAGCCTCATGATATTCATTGGAAAGCAGCCAAGAGGATCCTCCAGTATATTCAGGAAACCAAGACCTACGACATTCACTATGCTACAGACTCCGAGCTAGAGCTGGTTGGTTACATAGATTCTGATTGGGCGGTTGATTCTATTGATCGAAAGTATACTTCTAGATATGTATTCATGTTTGGTTCTGGCCCCATTTTCTGGTCTAGCAAAACGCAGGATGCCATAGCATTGTCTTCAGCAGAGGCAGAGTACCGAGGAGCGGTGAATGCTTGCATCCAAGATGTTTGGTTGCAAGGAATTCTTTCAGAGTTTGATCTTGGTAGTACTTTGTCCACTATCCTCTTTTGTGACAATCAAAGTGCTATTAATATATCCATAGATCCAGTTACCAGGAAGAGGACCAAGCATGTATAGATACACATGCACTATATCAGGGAATTGGTGCATGACATGACGTCATTCTGCAATACTGCCCTACTGATGAGCAGATTGCAGACATCTTCACCAAGAGCTTTTCATAAAAGAAGTTCACTTACCTTCATTCACTATTGGGGGTGAGTTCATCGGGGTGATCCGACTACTTTCAGTGTACAGCTTGAGGGGGGGCTTTTCCCACTGGGTTTTCCCACTTTCCTCACTTAGATTTATTTTTACGCATTGTTTGAGTTACATTATTGTACAAGATGACCTATGGCCTTTGTTTCCAGGGCCCTAGCATTTCATGCACTTTATTTTTACTCCTCCTGAGTATAGCTTAAGGGGGGGGATGTTGGAGTCATTTACCCAACATGCACACTTAATTTGGTCAATTTGGCCTTGTTAAACCACTATCCTAAGTTTAATTGACTTAATCGACATCAAATGAGCACTCAATGACATCAGCATGAGCACACCCATGCCTACCTTCAATCAGGGAGGCTAACTGGGATTTCTCCTTCAAACGGGGAGCCATTCTGGGGTGATCTGAGTCTCATAAATGCACCTAATTGCTAACTGATTGTTACAATAAGTTAATATGAGTTGTGAAGGCACCTCCATTTCATTTATTGATTATTTTTATTAATATTTATGAACTGGAGACAACTAGGGCGCCTCCAACCACTTCTGATGGCCAGCTTGACTTCAGTTAACCTCATCGGGGTTCATTGGAGTTAATGATATGCTACCTCTTGTTGATTGGCATGTAGTGACATGTGTTTGAGATACTTTCAGTTAGACTCAGTCATCCATTGCACTCCGATACAGTTAGGGCTCAGTTGAGTCAATCATGGCTTGATCAGTGGGTTAACTAGGTGTGTTGACTGTGGTTGACATTCAGTTAATCTACACCCATTCATTCAATTTGAATGACCTCCTTGGGAATTCGAATTGTCTTGTAATTCATGCATCTTTCATGATCATTGTATTGTATTACTCATTCTTTATTGATTATACATAGCTGCTACTCCTATTGCAGCACCATTATGCCATTTTCATGCATAATTGTCTGAAATCTCTTATGAGACCATGTTATAGTCCCTAGATTACTATGACAAATTAATAGGAAGTAGCAAGGACAATTGTGTATGTACATAACTATAGTATTTAGCTCAGTGAAATAAAGTGCATTGTACAAACACCTTATGTTAAACTTTCCCACCTTATGTTAAAAAATTTCCCTCCTGAATGGACTTGCTCCAAATCCAAAACAACACATGGTATTCAAACCAATGAATGATTTTCACAAGGGAAATGAAAATTGTTTTTGAATTTCATTTATTTGGGAAATTGTTTTTGAGTTTCATTTTATGAAATTAGTAAACAATTAAATTCAAAGTTCAAGATTTGGGAAAAAATGAGACATGGTATTCAGAACCAATGGGTGGATTTCACATAGAAATGGAAATTGTTTTTAAATTTTATTTTATGATATTCATGAACAATTAAATTCAAAATGAAAAAATAAAGAAACAAAGCAAGGCATGGATTTCTTAAAGGGTGGATGGTTTTGGAATTTGTTTGGAATTTCATTTATGAAATTCATAAAACCAAATGTGAAAGAGTTTTTAGAACAATTTGATGAGGTTTTTCCAAAGTTGGAATTTAAGCATATTTTGTGCCAAATTAGGGCAGCGAATCATCAATCCTTGAGCACGGGTGTCATAGCATTCAGTTTTCAGAGCAACAAAGCAGTTAGAGGATAAAAGATATAGATTTATTGCCATATTTTAAGCAAATAATTTTGATTCCAACAGCTCCCACATGCAATGAGTCATAAGGTCAAGATAGATGTAACAATCATATCTCTATTCATGGCACAAAATCAGCTTGATGACTTCAAAATAGAAACAAAAAGGACAGCAGAGCATCTAAAGCAAAAATTTTGGAGCATTTTCAGGACTTCAAAAGCACAATCAGCAGCACACAGTCAACAACTCGAGATACCTGGAAATTTTTTCCAGATTTATTGTAACTTAATTCTATTTTTGGTATATAGATTAGATTTGTGTCCTAGAAGATAGGGATAATTTGTTATGGTTAATTGACATATGTAATAAGGAAAATACATATGCCTATTTTTAGAAGGTAGGTAGTTAGCAGCTCAAGGAGAATCTTTGATGTATTTAAGCACTTTTTTGTAATGTAATGAAGGTTGGGACACGTGAGCAAGAAACGATTTTTGTAAGAGAGATTCAAGATTAATAAAAATATTTTGAAGCCAAGCAAGTTTTCCACCAGATATTCTTGTGTTATTTATTTTACAGTCTGTACTTTATTTCCTTCATGTGATTGTGTTTCCGGTGTATCTTTCCATTTTTATTTCTTCTCATGCTTGAACAAGTGTATATTGGATCAGAATTCATAGTTTTATGCTCTAGTTCTTTGATTTCAAACATTCACAAGCTTTAAAACTAAAGTTAATATTGGATTCATCTTTAGATGACCATATTAATGGATTGTTTCTTACTCTTCCTTATCTCCAGACAACCCGCATTTTGACTATAAAAGAGTAACTACCCTGCCTCTTCTAAGAACTCCATTGCAAAGCATTGTCATTAATTATTTTTCACATTTGACTCCATGCCCAGTGACCACTTGTTTCAGCCATTATTCCCATTAAATTTAATGTCTTTCACATATATCTGGCCTTTGTGTTTATCTATTGAGAGATCCCTCTCTGAAAGGAAAGAATCCATCTTTCCTCCTAAAGATTGGTTTTGTAGTTACCTTGGACTTATCCTCCCACAACCAGGAATAAAATCCGAGTGATAACATTTTGGCGACGTTGTTGAGGACCGAAACTTGAATCTTCCTTGGGAAAGAACAACAATTATTAGACCTGATTTCTAAAGGTGATCAATAGTCAAACACAAAGAATGTTGTACATAATTCACCAAGCGACTCCATTGTCAACAGAATCCAAAAAATTAAAGTTTCACTGGAGATTCCATTGTGTCAAGAAGGATTCACAATTAACAAGGTATGCTCCTATGAATATTTCACATATTCCAGGTTTTCCAAATCGAATTTCTTGTATAGATTGGAAAACATGTTTTCCCAAATTTAAAGATGAGGTGGGAGATGATGCTGCTCTGCATCTGATCAAAATTCATATGCATATACATAAGCTAGGGATTGAAGTTGAAGAATATTTCCTTCTAAAAATGTTCATGGATACTTTGGAAGAAAAGGAAAGATCATGGTATGAAAAGTTATTGGTTTCTAGTTTGTATTCCCTGGAATATTTTCATTCAGCATTCTATGAAAATTATAAGGAAAGTTATCCATATTTATCACTGTTTGAAAACTGTTGTCAAGTAGATTTTGAAAATTTCAATCAACACATGGAAAATGATTATGGTGATGAAGAATTAATGGGTGGAGACAGGGATGGAATTTGACGGGTAGATGCCCATCATGGGTCAATTTACCCATCAAATACAGCTAAGATTTTACCGAGACCATCAAAATCTGGCTTAGAATACAGAGAACATTTCAAATTTTGATTGTTACCTGCAATTTTGACGGGTGTCCGCCATTTGAAATTCCAACCCTGGGTGGAGAGATTAAAGAGTTTTATGAAGATTATTTTTTAGCATCAAGAAGGAATGTTAGAGGGTAGTTGTCAAGATATTCAGGAAAATTTCCAACAAACAGTAGCTCTCCCTTTGGCTGAAAATGAAGTAGATCAACATCTTGATGTAGAAATTCATGTTCCTTTCCTTGAGTTCGATGAAGACATCCAGATTTTAAATGATCAAGATAAGGATGAGAATAATTATTCAAATTTATCTTTAGACCATTTATTTTCTAAAAATTTATTTCAAAATGAAGTGTGTCAAAATCAGATTTTTTAAGTTGCTTATATGGAAACTCAAAATATTGAGCTCACTTTAAAAGAAGATTCAGCGTTTACAAGTGACACTTATGAAATAGATTTTGAGGGAAACTCTGAAAATCATATTATGGTGTTGAATCCTTATGAAGATGAAGGGTTATTTATGAAAGCAGTGAGCCAAATAATGGAAATAATGTTCCATCAATTGAGTTTGATGAAAATTTGTAGCATCCTTGTCGATCTTTGTGTGATAAAGAGTATGAGGATAATCATTCATATGTTTCTTCAGACTATTCATTTTTATGAGTTTTTGTTTCAAGAACAAACTTGTGAAGATCAAAATGATGTTTCTATTGAATTGCATCGAGAAAGATCTCCGGATATTGTTGAAATATTGTAACTTCGAAGAATATTCTTTATGTATCTTTTGTGGTCCCCGATGGTCCAACCGGGAGACCCACTTGTATTACATTGTACCCCGATGCTCCTAATTAGAAGAACTAATAAGAGTCATGAGGTAGTCCCCTCTATTTGTAAAGGTGGGTCATCAGCACCCCAGTGTGGTTACTTGAGCCTACATGTGTAACTCGATCCTACATGAGTTAACTTAAGCCGACATGTTGATTGAGTAAACTTTAAGTAAACGGATGAATATAAATAGAGGTGTAGTGCTCCTCATTTGTGACACACACACTCACTTGGAATAGCGCACTTGTGGAGGAGAGGAGTTGCTGGAGAAGGAGGAGAATCAGGTTTTTGATCTCCTTGTTGGTTTTACCTTTTTCCCTTTTGGGGCATCTATGTTGAGGAAGCTTTTGCTGGGTTTTTCCCTTAGGGGTTTTCCCAGGATAAATCTATGTTGTTCTTGTGATACTGTTTCTTTCAGTGATCCTGCTTTATATGCTTTTATTATGAAAAACGAAATGATATACTTATGTATTAGTTAAGCATATGAAAATTTAACATGGTATCAGAGCTAACCTGAATAGGGCATCTTTCACAAGTTACAGAAGCTAGGGATTCTTATTTTTGGTTCTTTCTCCACAATCAATCAGCAAAAGAAGGCTAGGCTGACTCTCCTTTGAAGGGTGCATCGTTCTGTCGAAGCGGAATTCGATTCCGAGCATTTTCAATTTTCGTTGTGGAAATTAGGACTTTCTACAGAAGAGGAATTTTTGAGTGAGACCAGCATAGGATTTTTCTCCTCATCAAAACCGAATTTTAGAGACCTGGATCAAGTTTTTTGGTTGGGTGAATCTCCGGGAAAGTCAAACCCTAGTTTGACCCCGAGCTAGAAAAACCCTAAATACTAAAACTGCTATGTTTTGGTACATTCGCTATATTTCAATATTGGCGAAGGATCAGGAGCTGAAAATTTCAGGGGCCGAAGATAAAATCCTGATGAACACTGTGTCCAAAATGTATCCACATATTCGTTGTATTCCAGGAGATATGTTCTCTCCAATTTAGGGTTCCATCCTCTTCCAGAATTCATCCCTAAACAGGACACCTGGGGAGAATTGCAATATCTTGGGCTACAGAGGTCCAAATGGAATTATGGAAGATTTTATAGAAAGGTAACGGACTCTAATATCGGTGGTCCGATTATCAGACTCAGAAGATGAATCAGTGACACGTGGCATTCCATACAACTTCTCTGTTCTGAACAGTCCTGTAACAGGTCACCTTGGGAAAATGATAATAAATCCCAAATGGTGAAACCAATTCTGATGAAACCTATGGTGGTGGATCAGGGAAATGTGAGGTTACATCAATACAAAATTTCAGACATAGAGGATTATAAATTTCAGAGATATCATAGAAACAGTAACAGGCATTTCTGCAGAAGAAATTGGAAAATTAGGGCTTCCTGTTCCGGGAGCTTCCCTCGACTGTTTTCAGAAATGGAGTACATTGGACAGCTCCATTTGAAGAGATATATCTGTATATACTATAATATCTAAAATATTCCGAGTTTTAAAATTAGGGTTTCTGTGACAAACCCTAGATTAGCCAGCTCCGGAACCAGAACGGACACCTCAAATCGGTAAGATCTAATCCTTTGCTATGTTCATTTGAGGTTCTCTTTTCAAAGTGATCTATGACATCAGCTTGATGATAAGCTAGGTGAATTTGACAACTTCCAAGCCTAGAAGTATATGATCTCTCTGAAGAAAATGGATTGGACACCTACATGAGCGTAGAGGTTCCAGTTTCAGAGGGAGATGAGGTTAGAAGCCTTTCTCAAGAAGAACTTGGTCAAATCCGAGAAGATCATTGATGATTCAATTTCGAATCAACTTGTACTACAAGTGTCTTCCCTAAAGACATCGATGAGGTTTGATTCCTTGACCAAGATATTTAAAGGGAAGAACATAGATCAGAATATGACCTTAAGAAACCAGTTGAAGAATGTGAAGATCCAGAATGTAGAGACCATGCAGTCATAAGGATCTCTCAAATCAAATAACAACTTCAAGCAGGGAAAGAAGAAGTGAAGAATGCAGAAGTGGTGATGGACACCTTGGATGGCCTCCCAGGATCATGAAATTCATTCATTTAAGAAATGTGTTTCCGAAGGAAGTGATTACTTTCAGCCGACTTGGGGAAGAAGAAGAAGCTCGTCTCTGAAGATCAAGCTCTCATCTTCCAAAGAAGATCCCTCAGTCAATGAG
>LPNX011020404.1:132968-197660 GCA_001517045.1 Pseudotsuga menziesii | reverse complement strand
GTGCCACACAGGATTGCTTCCTGCTAAACCAAGAGATCACACCTGATCCCATACTGAAGCAACATCCCAAAGTACTCTTCTTGTCGATGGCACTGCCTGCCTAATCTGAATCAACATAACCCTCCAGGTTAATCTTTTGATTTGCATCGTACTTGAGCCCATAATCAATTGTACCCTTCAGGTACCTCAGAATATGCTTTGCAGCAATCAAGTGAACACTTCTCGGATCTGTCAAGTACTGGCTCAAGGTGTTCACAGCAAAGCAAATATATGGTCTCGTGTTCGTCAGGTACATCAATGACCCAATCATTTGACGATACATCGTAGCATCAACCGACTCTGACGAAGCATCACTCAATAGCTTCATGTTTGATGCCATAGGTGTGGTCATGTAGTCCATCATCCTGAACCTCTTCAGGATCTCTACTGCATACTTCCCTTATCCAAGGAAGATCCCATCTGTACTCTGCCACACCTCCATGCCTAGAACAATAGTGCATCGACACATAACAGGAGCATCACTGGTATTCTGCCTTCAACCTTGATGAAAAGGTTGGAATCCACTTTACTCTCAATAAATCCTAGAGTCATCAGTAATATGCCCATCCTGTCGTACCATGTTGAACCTTAGATCTTCTGTAGTCACTCCCTCTGAAGCAAAGCATCATACTCCCTCTGTCTTCTGTGCTCTATGCACTAAAAACATTCTGTACCGGAGTGACAAGTAGCTTCCTATGCTACTAATATTCTATGTGACCATCTAGTGTATAGACTTGCATCTTCAACCTTGTAGCAAAGGTTAAGATCTTCATCAATCTCATCATGTATGTGTTTCAACTCTTACTGGCTGCAAATGTCTCTTTGTAGTCTAGGCCTTCTTTTCATGAGAAGCCTCGTGCTACGAATATTGCTTTGTATCCCACGATGTTTCCATCTACTGCATGATGGAACTATGAAACTTCTCTTCAGGTCTTGATACTGCACCCTAACATCATTCTTCTTGAACTGGTCTTCCATTTCTTCTTAGTTACTTCTTCATGGCTGGAAGGTTCTGCATCAATGATGTCACTGCATTCATCATATTATTCTTTGTCTTGAAATGTCGTCACTTGTTCTTCGGAACAAGTCTTCATTCTTCTTTACTTGTATGCGATATTTCCTACAAGTCAAATGCATTTATATGGTTAGAAACATTTCATAAGAAATATTCATACTAGCAAATACTTATGCATAAATATATGATCATGCAACTACTTTAGCCAATACAACATTCATCCATATCTCACTGAAACTTTCTAGATGCCTTCCATCTCTACCAAGACAACATTGAGATTGTGCACTAATCCAATATGTCAGCAAAGAGGTTTCATTCTAGATAAGTAGCAATGGAGAATTTGTATAGAACCATGAGCTACTTACCCATCACATGCATATTAGTAGTATACTGTCATTAATGCAAACATCCTATCATGCATAATACATCAACTGAATATAAACAAATGCATAACAAAACAATATCATGAAATGACAATTGAATACTTATCTTTATTTGTTTCGAGGGTAGACTCCTTCTTGAGCCTTCAGCTTCATCGTCTTCTTCATTCATAATCGCATTGTTTCTTATCCAAATGCTAAGGTAGATAAGAGGTTCTTCAAGAGTTGAGTTCTTCATATTCCTCATTGCTTGAGGGATCTTCTTTGGAAGGTGAGAGCTTGATCTTCAATTGCTCCCATCTTTTCTTCTCTTCTTATGATTCGAGCTTCTTCTTCTTCACAGAGTCTACTGAAAGTAATCACATTCCTTGAATGAATGAATTCCACGATCCTGGGAGGCCATTCAAGGTGGCCATCATCACTTCTGCATTATTCACTTTTTCTTTTACCGCTTCAAGACTCTTATGACTACATCGTCTCTGCATTCTATATCTTCACATTCTTCAACTGGTTTCTTTAGGTCATATTATGATTTTTGTTCTTCCCTTTAAATAGCTTGAAATTATGGAAGCTTTACTTGCAATAGGTAGTGCTCTGTAATGCACATGTGCAAGACTTCTATGCCAAAGATCATTTGGCGCTACTGTTTCATGGATCAAGGCTTGTTCTGGATAGCCCTTCAATTTGTACAAGCCTCCTTCTTGTTCTCCAATCACTACCACATCATCGATAGTCTTTCCTTTTAGCCACATGATAACTTGACCATCTATGAATGCAACCCGCATTCCTTTTGCATCAATGGAGAGAAGGTTCTTCTTGAGTCCTGGAAGAAACAATACTTCTTTCATTGTTAGAGACTTACCAAAGTCTAGCTTGTATGAAGATTCCCCACTACCTTTTATTGGATATTGGAAGTCATCTCCTAGTTTCACCTTGTGAGGTGATTCATGTTCTGATAGTCTCACAAAAGATTCCTTGAATCCTGTCATATGTTTGGAAGCACCACTGTCTATGAGCCAATCATCACTTCCATCAGTAATGTTACTTGTGAGAGCTGATATCAGAACATATTCATCCTCACTTGAAGAATCTTCACTTTTATATCTAGATCTCTTTCTGAATGGTTCATCATCCTCTGCAGCATGAGCATGATGTCTTCTTTGGCCTTGACCAAGTTCTTCTTGTGAAAGGCTTCTAACCTCGTCTCCCTCTGAAACTAGAACCTCCATACTCATGTAGGTGTCCAATCCATTTTCTTCAGAGAGATCATATACTTCCAGGTTTGGAAGTTGTAAACTTCCTCAAGCTTGTCACCAAGTTGATGTGATATATCATATTGAAATGAGAACCTCAAATGGAAATAGCAAAGGATTAGATCTTACCGATTTGAGGTGTCCGTCCTTGTCCCGGAGTTCGCTGATCTAGAGTTTGTCACAGAAACCCTAATTTTCAAAACTTGGAATATTTCAGATCTGATTGGATAAACAGATAGATCTCTTCAAATGGAGCTATCCAATGTACTCCTTTTCTGAAAACAGTGGAGGGAAACTCCCGAAACAGGAAGCCCTAATTTTCTGATTTCTTCTACAGAAATTCCTGTTACTATTACTATGATATCTCCAAAATTAATTCTCCTCTGTGTCTGAAATTTCTCACTAAGGTAACCTCGCATGGCCCTGATCCAACACCATAGGTTTCATTAGAATTGGTTTCACCAATTGGGGTTTATGATCCTTTTCCCAAGGTGACCTGTTACAGGACTGTTCAGAATAGTGAAGTTGTATGGAATGCCACGTGTCATTGGTTCATATTCTAAGTGTGATATTTAGACCATAGAAATTACAGTCCATTCCCTTTCTGGAACATCTTGATGAATTCCATTTGGACCTCTGTAGCCCAAGATATTGCAGATCTCCCCAGGTGTCCTGTTTATGGATGATTTCTGGAAGAGGATGGAGCCCTAACTTGGAGAGATCATATCTCCCAGAATATAGCAATATGAGGCTGATTTTTGTACACAGTGTTCACCAAGATTTTATCGTTGTCCCATGAAATTTTCAGCTTCTGATAGTTCTCCAATCTCGGAATATAGCGACTGTACCAAAACTTAGCAGTTTTAGTATTTAGGGTTTCTCCTAGCTCAGGGTCAAACTAGGGTTTAACTTTCCCGGAGTTTCACCCAACCAAATTTATTGATCCAGGTCTCTAAACTTCGGTTTTGATGAGGAGAAAAATCCTATTCTGGTCTCACTCAAAAATTCCTCTTCTGTAGAAATCCCTAATTTCCACATCGAAACTAAAAATGCTTGAAATTGAATTCCGCATCGACAGAAAGATGCACCCTTCAATGGAGAGTCATCGTAGCATACTTTTGCTAAAAGTCTGTGGAGGAAGATCCACAAAATAGGAATCCCTAGTTCCTGTAGCTGCACAATGTCTTCTTCTCAGGTTAGCTCTGATACCATGTTAGTTTTTCAACATTTAAGCTAGCATTATGTTAAGATCTTTTCACTGAGAGAATAACAAGCACAACAATCACATAAGCACATCACAAGAGACAAGAGACACAAAGAGTTTTGATAGGGGAAACCATAAATGGAGAAAAACCATCAACTTCCTCTAAGATAGTATCACCACAAGATGTGAAACCCAAAACAGTAAGATGACCTCCCAACACAACAGCAGCCTTCTGTCTTCTGTCAAGCCAAAGTATTTCCTTCTCCAAAGGTGCGCCACACTTGAGAGAGCAAGTGATGTAATTCACAAGTGATAAATAGAGAGACTCACACTCTCTATTTATATTAGTCTGTTCACTTGAGTTTCCATTTCACACATAGGCTCAACCTAATAATTACTACTCGGGCCTACACCTTAATTAGTGTATAATAACTCAAGTGCCCCGAAACTGTGGGGACTTACCTGATGACTTGATATGACTTGATTACATTATTAATCCTCCCGATCGGAACATCGGGGTATGAAAACATGAATCAAATACATAATAGAAACATCCTGGAATAAACATCGGGTTAAATATATAAAATACATAGAAGAATACATTCCGAAGTTACATATACATCAACATACTGAAGCATCATGAATACACTGAGTAAGGGGGGTATAATGAGTCTACATAGGGAAAAGGGAAGGCGATCAAGGCATGATGCATAAGGTGTGGTAAATCACGCTATAACAGATGCCCCCTAATCTATGAAGTCATAGGGGTACATGATGGTCGAAATACATTATAACAATCCCATAAGTGTAGTAGTGAATACCCAGCTGAAAGAACTAGCCACTCATCAGAATAATACAATAATGAATTTGAATACATGATTGTAGATATGAAATATATATAGCAGTCCTGGATACATATAGGTATAATGGCCATGAATAGGAATAATGGACATATGTCATAAGTGGTCACATCCATGTACAAAATATAGTGGAGTATGATCTCCATACTAAATGAAGACATCTGGTACATGATGAAGTACACTGCTCTGGTATGAGAACTGAAATCCCATAGGTACTGTCGTGATCAAGATAGTAGCATATGGGAAGTGACACCATAACCTGAGGTCTTCTACTCAAACTGTCGATTGTACATTTATGCTTATGCCTATGCCTAAATATTTACCCTTGGAATAGTGTTTAGAGTTAATATTGTAGTGTTTTTTTTCATCAAATGGAAACCCCATAAACCCAAGCATTTGAAAATTTGAGAATGCAAAAATCCAAAAACCAATATGTATTAGAAGCTAGGATTGTTCATGCAAGTCCAGAAATTTTATGTTATTTTAGTAAGGATTAAGTCACAATCAAATGAAAACCGACACTCTAATGTATGAACAACCAATCCCATTTGATTCATGACAATGGAATCTAGATAGGGGGATCCCTATCCCATGGGTTCATGGCCATGGACTTGATGTACTCAACAGTTTCTTAAACTAGGTTTTTTCTCAGTAAGAGGCATTGCAACTTTCTGATTCTGGGGTGAAATTTTGAAAGCCCTATCTTGAGGTCCAGTGGAGAGTGTGTCCATGTACTCCTTTTTTATACAAACAGGTAGGATTTTACATATTTTAAAAGCATCAAACAGTTTGGTTATTATTCCATGGTGGGACAAATTCACCAAATGTCCTTGAATGAATTTTGGATGTGATTTGCAACTCACTATAAAACGAAATCCGAGACTCCAATGGATGAACAGTTGATCCCATTGGATTAGTAACATGGAAATCCAACTACCGATACCCCTATATCATGGATTTGTTGACAAGAACTTATTAAATTCCATAATTTTTCAAACTAGGGTTTTTCTCAATAGAGGAAATGCAACTTTTGGATTTGGGGGTTGAAATTTGAAATCCCTACCTTAATTTCATGTGGAGAGTGTCCATGTATTCCTTTCCCAAACAACCATGCACAAGATTACAAGATTCAAAATTGTTTCCTGATCTAGTCTTTATGCCTTGGGACAAATTTGTAAAATGTCCTTGAATGACTTTTGGATGTGATTTGCAAATCATAATAAAATGCAAACCAATCATTCGATGGATGACCGATCGAGTTTGTTGGATTTGTGACATAGGAATATAGCTAGGGTCACCATTTTGCATGGGTTCATGGCAACAAGCTTGTTACTTGATGTACTCAATAATTAGATAAGCTGGGGTTTTTCTCTGTAACAAGCAATGCAAATTTTAGATTTGGGGGTCAAATTTTGAAAACCAGGTCATGTGGAGAGTGTTTCTGTGTATTCCTTTTCCAAAAAAACATGTAGGAGCTTGTGGATTTTAAAAACAATAAACGGTTTGGTTATTTTTCCCTGGGACAAATCCACCAAATGTATTTTTATGAATTTTGGATGCAAGTTGCAACTCAGAATAAAATGAAAACTAACACTATGATGGATGAATGGTCAAGATTGTTGGATTCCTAACATGGTAATCCAACGTGGGGAACCCCTATCCCATATTGGATCCATTTCCCATAATTTGTTATATTCTGTAATTTTTCAAACTAGGATTTTGCTAAGTAAGAGGCAATGCAAATTTTGGATTTGGGGGTCGATTTTTAAAACCTTAGCTTGATTTCACATGGATAGTGTGTCCATGTATTCTTTTATCAACCAATTATGCAGGATCTTATAGATTTCAGTGATCAAAGATGTGGTTTAAGATGCATTTCTTATAACAATGTGTAATGTATCATGATTTTGATTGTGTTTAGAGTAAAAAAGAGAATCACATTGGTAGAAAAATATGATGAGTTAGAAGTTTAGAATGCCACACTAAAATTGCACCTAGTAAAAGGGAATTCCTTTTACTCGAGTCTTACCTCAACCCTAAAAATGATTACAACAAGACAAAGGAAATGTTTTACCTCAACCCTAACAGGTTCTTATTGGAATAAACTTGTCCTTCTTCAAAGATTACACAAGCACATTTGTAGAAGTAATTTATAGCTGCCAAATAAAAAGGATGATGAAACTCGTATTTAAATGCCCCTTAACTTCTTTGATCTTCAACTAAACTTGGAGGGGAGCTCCCACTCTTCCAACCATGCTCCCTTAGCCAGATCATATCTTAGTATTTATATGCTTCTAAAATCAAACAAGCCCTAGTTAGGTCACTCCTCATAATGCCATATGTAAGATTATAGTGCTAGGGAACACATCCCAAAGACCATAATTTCCTTTTCTCCACCAGAAGGGATGATAAATGATCTTTTCTCCTTGAAAATGTCTCTTATATTATATATATATATATATTATTGGGTCAAGCCCGACCTCTTAACAACTTGAAGTTATGCTTGATTTTCTTTAATTTGGGACCCTTTTCATTAATTAGGATTGATTCTTTCATATTAGTAAGGGAAATGCACCTCAAAACAATGTTTTAAGCCCAAAATGATATCCAAATGTTCAATGTTGTTATAGGAAAAGGCTAGATAGGTTTGTATGACAATCTTTTGGGGTGTATGTAGGATGATATATGGGTGCAAGAATATGGATATTGGACCTTAGGGTACTATGAGGGAAACTTCGACCAAGGATAAGAAGGATAATGAGTTTGTCAAGGCCAAAGAAAAAAGGTGTTGCTGATTTTATGGATCAGGGAGGGTTGGTATGCTTCAAAACTTGATAGATTGGGTATCTAATGATGAACGTTAGACTTGATGTGGAATGTATGGCAGGATATCATTTTTGAAGATGTTTTTAGGACATATAAGGGTTAGGAAATTATGTATTTTGGATGCCTAGGCTAGTATGAGGATGAGAGATAGGTTGAGGAAGGGTTTGTGACTCAGATGGAATGGGATAACAAGGTGAGGTTTGTTGGGTCTTACAATCTTGCAAAAATGCAGACCAACAAGGTATGTAACCACAAAAAAAAAACCATTGAGCCTAAAATAGTCCTCTCTCATGCAACATTAATCCAGATTTTGATACCCTATGGTTTGGTGATAGCCTTGTAAGACAAAAATAACCTAGAGACCCAAACATTAACCTATTTACATACCAAATGAAAGCGACATATTTTCGTAACCTTATTTACCCAAGGTTATCCCAAAATACAAATGAAAAGCACATGTATATTTTATGGGATTTTTAACAAATTTCTATTTTTTTGTTATTAAGATTTAAGAGATCTAGTGTTTGAAGCACCCATCCACACAACAAACAAAACTTTGATAACCTAACCCTAGTAAACCTACAAAGTAAATGGTGAATAATTAAATTGTGCTATAGGAAATGAAGAAAAAATCTAAGACCATATATTTATTGGTAGTGCAATAAGAAAAAATCAACATCTATTAAGTAACACTAAAATATGACCTTGAATTTTTTATACAATATGATTCTTTACAGTTATTGGTAGTATGGAACTAGGGCTCAACATTTATTGGCACTATGAATTGCAACTGTACATTTAATGGCAATATGAAATTATGGTTATACCTTTATGGCAGTGCACACTTGTGACATGTATTGACTAGATTGCATGACCCATAGATTTAGCAATTATGAGTGTGGCATGTACATATATGATGGATTTGATTGTAAACTTCCATTTACGATTGTATTGGTCTATCGAATTGAATTATGGAATCTATAATTCTATTTGATTGTAGACTTCCATATATTGCAAAGTCAATGTTGGAAAACAAACATTTATATAATGACATGAGAGAGTTGAGACTTAAGGTTATAATGATACACTTTCCACTTGATAGATAATTTAACTTGTATTGCAATTTTTTTATGATCTTTACTAACATTTATTACAATTGTTGCATCCTTTCATAATTGGGATGACATCTTAGTTGTATCTTATCTCATATTTGATTATGGTCCACTTTCATATGATGTAATATTATTATGGTTCACTTCCATGTGCTGTAAAATTAGCAATATAACACAATTATGAATTATGACATTAAATTAGTGCTAACTTTTAATTTAGATTCTTTTGTTTGTTTGCATAACACTAGATTGGATGATCCAATAGATGACGATCCAGAGTATGTTGAGTCTAGATCGTATCTAGGAGGTGATGATGAATATGATGATGCAGATGAAGATGCTGATGGGGAGGATTTCCCTGAGGATGGTGATCATGATGATGTTAATGTTGCTAGTGGTAGTCAGTGACATTCTTCATATAGGCTTGTATAATGGATTGTTGTTCTTATTTCATTATGATACCTATATCATTTTGACTATATATATATATATATATATCATTTTGACATGTTATTGATCAAAAGGTATATTTGACTTTCACTTGTTTTAATTATAGATGATGATGATGTTATCAGTATTATCTTGTTAATTTATATATATTGAAAGTTGTCGATGTTTCTTTTATGGGTATTTACTAAGTATGATGATTTTGCTAGTTTGCTTGGAAGTTGTCAATTTCCATTAAATTTCCTCATAAATGTTAATCTATAAATTTGAAATTCTATATTTGTTTTTTTAGATAGATCTAAGTTATTTAAGAATTATGATATATTTCATCTATTTAATTGAAATTACTAAACTCTTGCTTCTTATGATATTGGTATTGACCTATTGCTTTTACTATCTCTATAACGATGTCCATGACATGATATTGATTTAATGGTATATCAGACTTTCACTTGTTATAATTATAGATGATGATGATGTTAAAAGAATTATCTTGTTAATTTATATATACTGGAAGTTGGGAATGTTTTTTTGATGGAGATCTAATAAGTATGATGATTTTGCTAGATCTTGTATGGATTTTGTCCATTTCCCTAAATTTTCTTTATAATTATTATGCTATAAATTTGAAATGTGATATTTGTTTTTGTATAATGATATATGTTATTTAAGAACAATGATATATTTATTTAATTTAATTGAAATTAATAAAGAGGAAGCTATAAATGAAGCAACATGAGGTGCTAAAATGGAAGAAAAATGTGGCATGAAAATGGAAGCCAAACTAGGTGTTATTTGTGACTCTAAATAGGAAGCTAAATTGTGCGCTAAATAAGAAGAAAAAATTGGTGTTAAATAGGAAGCAAAACTCGACACTAAAAGGAAGAAAAAATTGGTGTTAAAAAGGAAGCATGCCTAGTTGCTAAATAAGAAGAAAAATCCAGTGCCAATTAAGAAGCAAAACCCTGCATCACATAGGAAGCAAACATGGAAGCTATAATGGAAGCAATACCATAAGCAAACATGGAAGCTATAATGGAAGCAATACCAGAAGCAAACATGGAAGCTATAATGGAACCAATACCATAAGAAAACATGGAAGCTATAATGGATGTAATGTTGGAAGCAAAAAATGAATCTATAAGGGAAGCAATACTAGAAGCAAAAAAAGGAAGCAATAATGGAATTCATATTGGAAGAAAAACCTAGCATCAAAAAGGAAATAACTCCCGACACTAAAAGGAAGCAAACCTTGGTGCCGAAAAGGAAGTGAAACTAGCGCTAAATAGGAAGCAAAATTCATGCCAAATAAGAAGAAAAACCCAACATCATATAGGAAGCAGACATGGAATCTATAATGGAAGCAATACCAAAAGCAAAATGGAAGCTATAACGGAATCAATGTTGGATGAAGAAAGGAAGATATAAGGGAAGCAATACTAGAAGCAAAAAAGGAACCAATAGTGGAAGCCCTATTGGAAGCAAAAAATGGATACAAAACCTGGAATTAAAAAGGAAGTAAAATGCGTCATTAAAAGGAAAAAAAACTTGACACTACAAGAAGCACCACTTGGCGCTAATAAGGAAGTCAAAATGGAAGCAAACTCAAAAGATTTACCTAACGCTAATAGGGAAGCTATACCCGACGCTAAACAAGGCGTAAAAAAAACTCGATGCTAAACTTGGTGCTAAAACCGGCACATGAGTCAGCGCAAATTCAAAATTTTGTGTACCGCTAGATTTAGTGCCCACTGTTGAGGCCAAAATTGTAAAAAAAAAATATTACACTAAAAAGTGACACAAAATCCGAGGCTATTGTCTTGTTTTGTTGTAGTGTTGCTCGCTCGACCTTGACTACATTGTTTTGAGGTTAGGTTGCTTATTTAGTGTATTCCTTGAATTTTTCAAATACCACAAGGGTGAGTCCAAAGACCATGCAAGCTAAGGGTGGAGAAGAGTCTTCCTCAATAGGAATATCCAAATGTGTCAATATCTTCTCGACCCTAGTGCAAGTAGAGCATTGAGATTCCTCTAGTTTGAAATGTCTTTATGAGTGTGAGTGAATAAAGACCTTGACTTTGTCATGGATTTGTTTTTCTTTTGATGATCTATCAACCAATTTTCCTACCATACATCTAGCCAATGATAACACTTCATAGACACAATCCTTACAACTTCCTTGGTTTCTTCCATTTCCATCTCACATCTCTTGAGCCCTTTTTTCACCTAGAGAAAGTAATAGGGTACATAACAACTATGAATGCAATGGCAGCGTGCCATTATATTTTAGGGTTGATCCGTGACTCAAGGAGATATGTAGGATCCTTGGATTATCAATTATGTTTGTCCTTTGACCTAAATAACAACAACACTTAGCTCCCAATTAAAAGTGTAGGCTCACTTCCAATAAGTAGAGTGAAAACCCACATGCATACAAATGAATCATATCTCAATCCCTTATGATATCAAAATATGGTACAATGATTGGTATTGAGTGCGTGAAATATATTTCCCTTATATTTTTTACTAGCATGCAAATACACAATAAGGATGAAGCTATAGAAATGCTTAAATATCATCTGTCCTCTTAGCGGATTTTATTAATTTTAGATGATGTAGACAAGGTGGATCAGGTTGATGCACTTGTGCCAAATCAAACTTCCATCCACTCAAATAGCTTAATATTGATTACATCTCGAGATAAGGATATTCTCACTAGATTAGGAGTATAAAAATCATCCATTTATAAGTTAAATGGGCTTAATATTAAACAACACTCAATGGAGCTCTTCTGCTGGCATGCCTTCAGACAGTCCTATTCACTCCAAGAATTTGAACATTTGAGTCTGAAGTTCGTGAATGCTTGTAATGGATTGCCTTTGTCTTTAAAAGTGTTTGGGGCACTTCTATATGGTAATAATGACATAGTTTATTGGAAGGAGCAATCACATAAACTTGAAAGGATACTTCCAAATGAGAAGATAAACTTGAAAGGATACTTACAAATGAGATACAAGAAAGGCTTCGAATTAGTTACGAAGTCCTTGATGTGGAGAAAAAAAAATATTCTTAGATATTGCATGTTTTTTAATGGGAGAAGTTAGGGATATCGCCATCAGAATATGGAATGGCTCAGGTTGGGGAGGTAGGTTGGGGTTTCAAACTTTACAAAAAAGGTCTCTCGTGGAAGTGGGATATGGGAATGTGATACATATGCATGACCACCTCAAAGATCTGGGAAGAGTTGAAGCCCTTGTTGGTGGATCTAATAGTTATAAATTATCCCAGGATTTGCTAAATATATTAAGAAGTAAAGGGATTCGGGTCTTAGCTCAAGCGGGTGTTATTGATTTGGGAAATTATGAATGCCAAAGATGGAAGTTGTAGATTTGGAGCTATAGGGGAAGTATTAACAATAATGGAATGGGTATATTCTTGGCCTTAAACATGATGTAATTCATCTAACAAACAAAGTGAACAAAATTGTTTGGTCATGGAATGAAAAAAATGGACAGGTAACTACCAAACTTGCATAGGAAGATGCTATGTTTTCTTCTATTGAAGATAATTAGCTACTATGTTTTCTTTTATTGAAGATGAAGCTAAATGGTGGTTTGCCTCTCTAGAAGTGGCATTGTCCATTAAATTAAACTCTTTAGTTGTCTTTCTCTAGAGAACAATATACTAACTTGGGAAATTTTGATGAATATAGGAGGACAAGGGATAAATATTGTATTTTGGGCATCAAGTAAACCGAAACAATTGATCACTTATTGGTCCATTGTGAATGGGCATCTCAAACCTTTGAGTTAATCTTTTATAACAGGATAATGGATTCAAATTACTAGAAAGAGATTCCTTGTTTCATTAGCTGAGAAATATGGAAACACAAGAATGATATTTTGTTTGAAGAAAAAAAAATATGAGTATCACATTAAATGCCATTAGTTATTTTAATGAATATCATAAAGAAAAGAGCAACAAAAATTCGAAAGTAGCAACAAATCCTTATTTTATCACTCATGCCAATTGGATTATTTGATGGGGCTTCACAAGATGTTTGTGTTAGGTGTGGAGCGAGTATGCGACTAAAATTTAGTGATTCATATTTCTTTACGCTTCAAATGGGTTGTGTCAAGGGAACAACTAGTAGAAGATAATTTCTAGAACTATGGGCACTTTTGTATTTTGCACAAACTAAACATATTTCTAATTTGTAGGTTGTCACAGATTCCAAAGTGATTGTAGATTGGATATTACAAAAATGTCAATTGGAGCTGGTCCTATTTGATGGCTAGAAAGAAAAAATTTGAAGACTGCAGGAAGCAATTATAAATCTCCCTTTCATAATGTTTATAGATAGTTCAATATTGAAGCAGGAGCTCTCTCAAAACAAAAACTGAATTTCGTAGAAGGATCAATCCACTTCGAAGAATTGAAGGGTTCAAGAGTGGTGTCTCAAGGCACATTTTATATATCCTAATAGAGGTTTGAAAAATATTTTGATATCTTTAATTATACATCTATGGTGTTCATATTGCTTACCTTGCTGCAGTGTTTGGTGGATAAATAATATGGTCTTTTCTGGTTGTAGTTTTTGTTTGCTTATCATTACTAGAAGACCGTGTATGCTTTTATAGTGGCTTGTCTAGCTATAATATTTGTGAGTTGTAGTTAATAGAGTTCTTAGTAAGTGAATGGTGGTCAATTTAAGACAACATGATTTACTAAATATTAGTTGTAATGTATGAGAGGAATTTTACTAGAAATTTGGGTGGGAGAATAGAGAATTTATAGATGCTAGAGTTACTATGGATTGTCTATTATTACGTACTTTGATTCTGAAAATGAATAGCAAGTATAGTATTTTTCTCTATGTGAAAAAAAGTTAACTTTTAAAGATTATTTTTGTATTGGTTCTCATGTGGGCAACGAATATACAGTTTTTACTTTTTATATTATAGTTTTAGGTTGGACTTACTATTAATTCATCATTCATATATACTTTTTAAATTAATGTCTAAAACTGGTTCTATTAAATTGTTTAATGGTGTCATGTTTTCATATCATTAGTGAATATCAACAGAGTGGATAGGTATATCATGTGGTGGTCAAATATATTACAATTTTATATTGTTGTCATGTTGGCATACCGCATAGGTTTGGTTGTCAATATAGTGGTCATTTATTAATCATGTACACGTTTAGGTGATAGTGGTGGTCATAAATTATGACCACTCAAGTATGGGCATAGTTGGTAGTGGAAACTCACAATTTACAGCATACAACCTCGATTTTCTTAGCAGAGTATTTGTTCATTTGTATGGCTGTCGATTAATCAAGTTGTTGATTAACTAGGTATGGACATACTTGACAACAATGGTTGAAAATTAATGGCACATGGCCTCCATTTTTATTGTAAAATCTTGTTTAGTGAGTGATATGGATTTTTTTCTTGTAGACCCTTTGTGTTCTCCATGTGAGGTATCTTTATTTCTTGTGTATTTCGTAAGGAGTTGTAGATGGTTATCTAAATTTGGGTGAAGTAAGCATTGAGCATATCTTACCATAGGTAATTATTCCTTGTCATCTTAACCTTTTACTTGTAAAGATCCTATGGGCACAATTCAATTTGTAACTATTACAGTGATAAATACTCTTATGAGTCTAGCTATTTGCTTTGTGCATGCAATTATGAAATTTTGAATACATTTTGTGTCTAAACAATGTTTAAAGGGAAAATTTTATTAATCATGTTTTTTATATGGAATTTATACAGTGCAAAGTCTATGCTAAATCTAGTACCAACCAAGATTAGGGTCTTTAAATCTCGAGTTGAGAATCGATTCAAACTATTAATGGTGCACTTTTTTCGTGATTGTGTTTATTATAATTTTTTCCACGTCCATTCAAACCATGAAAATTTGAATACATTTTGTGTCTGAACAATGTTTAAAGGAAAAATTTTATTATTCATGTTTTTTGTATGAAATTTATACAGTGTAGAGTCTATGATAAATCTAATACCAACCAATATTAGGGTCTTTAATAATCTAGGTTGAGCATCCATTCAAACAAATGAGGTTGGGAATATTTTTATTTTATTTCATGGTTATGTCTATTATAATTTGTCCATGTCCATTCAAACCATTGATGATGGGAATATTTTTTCTTTTAAAGATAAGTCAATTCTAATTTTATCCATATTTTGTTTTTGTTATTGAAGCAAACCAAAACAAGACTCTTTGAAATCCTTTTATGTTCGTATATCCCCATTTTAAAGCATTAGGAACAAAGAATGTTCCCCACAAAACCCTCAAAATGGTTGTCTCCGAGATGGGGTTAAATAGGTTGACGTTTTGAATGATCACTTGAAAGAGTGCATCTTTTTTTTTCATACAATAATTCACTAAACTAACATAATCCCAATTACAAGAGTCCCTTGATCATTGTCAAAGCATGGAATTTCCTTGTTGGTCCCTTAATGTAAGTCACGTTTTCTTGAATGAGTTGTACTTCTACTATGTCCTTTCAAGGAGTAAACCAAAGTGCCAAATGAAGGATGCACCATTTCCCACAAGGAAATACCATAGTGGTAATTATTAAAAGCACAAAACTCTCTTGCCATTACCGAATGTGTGTCATTGAATGGAGAATTAGTGAAAACTCGAAGACTCTTACATGGATCAAACTGCTTTTCTTCAACTTGTCTATTAGCAGGGGGTGGAAAACTACATCCCTTTGTTGGTTACCACTTTCACATGGTAAATGCCAAAAAAAAGTACCCAAAAATGAAATATCCTCCTAAGTTATGTGTATCTTTGTCAGATTGAAATAAATCGTCCATTAAAATAGTTATACCAATTCATCTAAATTCCTTAGACTCAAAATTATGCAACTAAAATGGTGTCTAAGGTGTATTCCCCTTTGGTGTACTTTCTCATTTCTTGATAGAAAATGATATCAAATTAAATATTGACTTGAGGGTTGTTGATTTACACAATCAAAACACCATTTACTCCATTCTTGTATCCATAGCACTCATATAGGATCAGTTATGTGCAATTTCTACTCCTCTTGTGCTCCTCGTTAAATGATGTAAATACATCCTCGTTGGTCATGGGTAGTCTTGTCAAGCAGTGGATGTCATCAACATGGATTGGGTATTGGAAATCGATCCATAATGAATGGTCATGTACCCTTTCAATCAAAAATTTTGTGCATTTGATCGCTTCATCAGTGGTGCCAAAAACTAGTAAATATTTCAGGTTCATCAGCGTGGAGTTTGGTGGTAGGTCAAAGGATAGCTTCTAGGTGAAAACAACATCCGTGTTGTTGAATATGACACAGTTTATATAACACTTGGATTTCATATCCAAGTATAGGTTTCTATCTGGTTTGGTCAATTTTTCCCTACAAGTCTCTAAGGATTTCGATCCGAGAATCAAGGGACTCTATCTCATGCGATTCTTTCTATTTAGTCTAGGCCTTGGTGAAAACTACCTTTCCCATGTCTACTAAGAAGCACTAACACAAAAAATAAAATGAAGGTTGGGTGATGGTTCTGTGTTCACGCTACTCTGTTGTTGGCAAATGCTCTAGCTTTAGGAATGATGAGGTCTCATAAAAACAAAGTGATTGGAATCTCAAGGGTAAGGTGATTTTATCACTTTGCTTGTGACAAATTGGAGGATTTGACACTTCATTAATGATGGAAACAATGTCATCTAACTTTAAATGGAGAGATCGGGTTCACATGGGTGGTTGTAAGTGTGGTTTATTCATGCCTTATTTTCTCTTTGAATCATTCAAACAAGTTGGTGTGCCCCTACTTCTATACAAGGGGGAATGGATTCTTTGACCAAAATGGTCTAGTTTATCTAACTCAAACTTGAAAAGATTACACACATGACACACAAAATTGAAACTATCCCTAACACAAACCAAATCCAAAATTGTGATTCTAGCTCCTATTTTACATCACTCCTCCTGACAGGAGTGTGGTCATACAGAATTACTGAGAAACATTGTATGGATTCAAGCATGCAACATCCATCCATCCTCGTTTAATAAATCCATCTAGTTATGCAAGCTTATCATAACCATAGTCTCAGAAATCCACAACCATAAATGGTCCCAACCAATTCATTTGAAGCTCTCCGGAATTCTTTAAGAACTTGTTGTCATATAGAAGGACTTTTGATGTGGCATTCATGCTAGGGTTTTTAGTGTTCTTTCTACACTTTTGCATGATAATCGACTAAAAAGTGGGATTCTTTAAATTCCATTAATTTGGATAGCCTTTCTGCAACTAAATCTTCCGTGTTCATATGAGTTTTACATGTGATGTATAGGCCAGGGATGATAAATTTATCTGGAACTATTGAATCTTGTTTATCTACCAGTTGGAACAAATTTTGTTTATGTAGTTTCTTTGTAGTGATTATGTATAGCCATAGGACTACATGAACTCTTTCTTCTTAGTTTACACAACATATCTTAGTTAAGAATGTTTCCAATATTTTGTTGAAGGCTTAATTGTGCCATTTTCTTGTGGGTGATATAGATTTCTCTTATGGTGTTATATCATAAACCTCTTTGTCAAGGATGCAATGGTGGTGTTTATGAAGTGCATACCTTAGTCACGTGTGAGGCATATGGGGTATCCGAAGCAAGTAATTATATTCTCATATATGGATCGAGTTGTTCTTTCAAAGGATCTATCTTGTACCGACATCTCTTCATCCCATTTTGTTAAATAGTCAGTTGTGATAATGATGTAGCGATATTTTGAATGCTTCACATGAGGATTAATGAAGTTAATAAATCAATTTCCCACTTCTCAAATGGTTTTAAATAATGTCTTGGGTGAACTGGGAGATCATCCTAATAGGAAGGTTTCTCAACTCACTGAAAAACATCACATACTCTAGCTTAGGCTTTGGAATCCTTAAACATGGTTGGCCACCACAATCTTTCTTGCAAGATCTTCCTTCCCATTGATTTTTTCCAACGTGACCTCCCACAACAACTATGTATCAATCCCATAAGATATCATGTATTTCATGATTCAGTACGCAGTAACATACAATTCCATTTGTTCCCAATTTGTATAGTTCTCCTGCAAGTAATTGTTATTCCATAGTTTGTAGAACTGTATGGCGTTTCTAAGTTGTGGTATAGTCATTCAGTGCTTTTCCTATTGTTAGAAACAATTAAATTTCTTCTAGGTGGTATGGAACTACTTCAACTTGAAACAAAAACACATCAGGTAGTTCATCATCGAGCGATCCTTTAGCTTCCCCTATCTCAATTCTTGACAAATGATCATGTCCACGACTGTGCTTTCTCGGTTTGAGAATTGCTTCAAAATAAAATTATTGAAACAAAATAAACCATTAAAAATTTCTGCTTCTAAAATGGATTTATTCACAAGATACTTGAGAGGTGAATGATCCATGAAAACTCTTGAAGCATCCTCCTAGAAAGTAGTGGCATAATTTTTGTAAAGCATAAATCATCACCAACCCTGTCTTTCTATGGTTGTGTAGTTTCTCTCAACCTGAGATAGTTTGTTGTTGGCGAAGTAAATGGGATGATTAATTTATCCTTTTCCTGGTTGAGCTAACAAAAATCCAAACGCAATGACTAATAAATCAACATATACATGGAATTTCTTTAAACAGTTAAGGAATGTAAGGATTGGGGCATTGACCATTTTTTCTTTTAATATTGCAAAAGTGTGTTCACAGTATTCAATCTAGTTGAATGTTTCCACCTTCTTCAGGAGTTGTTCTAGCAGAGTTGTAATAGAGTCATAGTTTCAAATAAATCATCTGTAGTATCATGTGTGACCCAAGGTTGATCGTAGGTGCTTCACATAATTCGAGGATGGAAAGTATACAATGACTATGGTTTTTGTAGGATCTACTAAAACTCTATCATGATAAACAATGTGACCTAATAAGTTGGCAAAAGGGACACAAAGAACGCATTTCCACAAGTTCAAGGAGATATTCATTTGGAAACAGTGGTCCAACATTAACCAAAGTAAGTAAACTATAAATTGTCCAGTCATCCAAATAGACTTCTAGGAATTTATGAAGAAATTATTTGAAAGTCGGTATTACAATTCTTGAAAAGACTGTAGGTGCATTCTTTAGTCCAAAAGTCATATCATTATAAGAAAAGGATCCCAATTCTATAGTGAATGTTTTCTTTTTCTTATATTTTTCCATGATTTTTAACTGTGATATCCTGAGAATCCATTTTTAAAATCATAAGCATTGTTCTCGACTACTTGGTCTAGTACTTCATTACTATATGGTGTTAAAAATGGATCATGAACACATGTTGATTTAAATCAATGATAATTGACATAAACTCTGATATCCTCAATGTCCTTCTTTCTCTAAATTATGATTGGGTTAATCCAATCAGATTCAAGAAAATGAAGCCAACATTCAACATGTAATCAATTTCCTTCTTCACTTTTTCCTTAACCTGGGGATTCAACTGATAGTGTCAATGTTTCACAGGTTTGGCATTGGTTTTAAACACGATCCTCATCTTGCCTAGATCACCTTGTATTCCTTTGAGTTTTGTAAAAATTTGCGGGAATAAATCTTCATTTTCTTTCAAGAGGGATGTGATTTCTAACACCTCATATTCATCCCACTAGTATCATATGGTTTCCATATTTGGTTTTTCATCTGCACCAACATTGACCTTTAAAAATTACAAGGGTTACATGTATAAACCTCCAACTTCTTCTAGATTCTTCTATTGTACTTCACAGGATCCTTGGTTTCTAATTTATCTTCTGGAATTAAGAAACAATGCTCTTAAAGTCTAAGATACATTGTTCTTAGTAGGTTTATGCAGCCACACTTGATTAATGGTATTCAAGGTAATGGCTTCAAATCTCTTCAAATCTCTATACTATTTGGTGTAGAAAACATTACGCATACCAAATTTATTTTTCAACTTGATGTGTATTTTACCATAGCTATGATGTATACATCTACAACAACTTGTTTTGTGTACAAAATCACATTATATAATACCAATGACTAACATACTATTGGAGTTTTGGTATGAAAATAAAATTTCAAATCAAATTTGTATTTGTTATGTGATCTAATCCATTATGTTGATTTCCATCCTTGGGCTCTAGACAAAGCATGTGATGTGTGACAACTTCAATATTTATAACTAACTTAGTGCATGTTAAAATCATTGTGGTGTAAGAGGACGATTGTATTAATGAGACTCATTCAACAAATCCTAAGGGATGGTCCTACAAACTCTAAAATATCAGCTTCATTTTCTCTCGAATATACTTATTGAAATCCTCTATCCCTACTTTGGTGGGACTATAATTTAAAATGGTGTCCCTAGCTATTATTGACAGAATGTTATGATCTAATATTTGGCCATATCATAACAATCTATAAAAATAGATTCAACATCTTATAAACCGTATTCCACCATAATTACTCAATATCGACACCTTATATATACAATTCCAACAAGTCCACTTAGGTTTTGGGGGAAATGGATTCTAGAACAAATAAGGAAAAAATTCCAAATCGGTCTAATCATGAGACTACTCGATTGAAAACATTGAATTATGAAATTTATGATTTCACTCTCATCCCATAGATATGCCATCACAAGGTGTACGCAGGTTATAGGTTGTAGGAACCTTGTTTGCATTCAATAATAGAGTCCAAGGAATTCATGGAATCGAGACTGTACTTGGTATCCAAAAAAGTAAGAAAAGTTTAACAAATCCAAAATGGGCAAGATCGTCTAAAACCTTCTCTCAAATTTTTTCAAATGGATCTTATAAAATTGAATTGTTTTGGGCACCCAAAAAATAAATGGAGATCAAGAGCTTTGCTAGGAGGCATTAATAAGGCTCCCATTTGTCACCTAACACCTACAATGGTTCATATGTAGGTTTTCCTATCGAAAATAAATAATTTTTGAAATTTCCTTAGTGTGACATGTGATGGTGTCATACATGAATTTTGGGGAAAACTACCTTGATATCATGCTCGAAACATATACCATGTCAACAAACTGTACATTCATTTATTTTTTTCAAAGGAATATTTGCATAAGAATCGACAATTTTTTGTTTTGCATAGCCTAAATGTTTGATGATTTTGCTCATTTCAAGAGAATTTTCCTACATGAATCTGATAAAAATATTTGAGATTTCAAATAACAGTGTTTAAATTTTCTTAAGGAGGGTGTCCTGAGGTATTTGAGGGTTTTGAATCCATATATGCATTTAGAAACACAATTTGAACAAAACAAAATCCATATTAAAAAAAAAAAAATTGTTGGATTTCGATACAAAACTTGTCGGATTGATGAAATCGTCAAATTTTTAGACTCCTTTATTTTTTTAACGACAAATAGGATTGATTGGTGGATGGTCAACCACTACAAGAAGGCACGCAATAAGAACCTGATAGAGAAGCATTCAATGTTGTAGCTATGGGGCATACCAACTATTGGATTGAGAGGATCAAATCCAACTATTGATATGCCCCACAACCGCAACATTAATTGTTGTGTTACGGGATGCTTATTGCACACCTTACCAAAATGGAACAATTAATGCTATAGCTAAGGGGCATACCAATGGTTGGATTGATAGGATCAAATCCAATAGTTGATATGCTCTGCAAACACAACAATAATTGGTGCACTGTGAAGTGATTTTTGTATGATCTACCAGGAACGAGTTTTAGAAAATGAGTGAAGGTTTTAACCCATTGGGTGACAGCTTGTAACCCACTAGAGGAGAACAGAGTAGTGTCACTCTTTGACGGTAGATGGGCCTAGAGCGGTGGATGGTCGACCACTACGAAAAATGTGTGCTCATATACATGTCCCTTCGGTTTTCCTTTTGTTGGCCGCATGTCCTTTTGACCTCTCCCTTCAATTTTCCTTTAGCTGGTCATTGTCCACGAGGTTATTGACCCCCTGCAATGTATAGTTGTGCACCAAAATCTATTTGGACTCTTTGGACTCTAGAACATTTCCTTTTGACTCGGGAGTCGATACATTGTCTTGTCGTGGTTGGTGGCCGATCACTACGAAAACGTGCGTTCATACCTAAGAAAAAACATGGAAAAGGTTTGGTGTTTATTGCTATATTGATATTCGTCGCATCAACGTGTTTTCCATTAAAATTTGTCTAGGGCCTAAGAGAGTGTTAACTAGGTCTGGAATTTGATAGTCCATAGGATTTTTTTCCATTCTATCATGTATTTGACAGCTAAGTATGAAATGAGCACCTCAACAATGACAACTAAGAATTTTTTTAAAAACTCTATTTGATGTCTACGAATTTTGACGCCCGTTAGAAATTTTAATGCCTGTGACACCTACTATACCATAGCATGTAAATTTTAGTAATTACCTTAGCCATTGTGTTGGGCCTAATTCTACACTACTCTATGATTGCTCGCAATTACTTGGCCAGTATACTAGCTCACTCCTGCATTGCTATGCCTATGCGTTTCTCCTTCAAAATATTTAGATTCTACACCTTGGTCCACGAGTTGACAACCTTTTATGTTTTATATAATTAATACTTTCCAGGTTCCTCTCAAGTCACCTACTTCCCAATACCAATTTCTTTCAATGCACGGGTCGTCTTTTCAATCAATGGGGAATACTATCTCCTAGTGGGGACCTTGGAAGATGGCCATTCTGGTTCTCGACACTACTAACTCTTGTAACCTTTTGTTTAGGGTTTGGTCATCAGGATGGATTTCCAGACATAGGAATGAACAAAAGGAAGACTCTATAAGTTTTGATACACCATGTGGCATGTGGCAGAATGAAATTTCTGGATGAAAACAATCAAATTCTTTTCTTCCAAAGCTTAACATAGTCGGTCAAGTGCCATTTTTTGAACATAATCGGTAAAGCTTTACCACAATTCAAGAAAAAACACTCCAATAAAAAATTTAGAATATTTTATTTCTTGCAATTGATTTCATGGTGGTAGTCATTTTTCCCTTTGTTATAGTTGATTTTACCATACCTAGTAGATCATGTTTTTATTGCCTTCCTTGTCCCTATGCAGACTCTTTGGACCCCCTTTGCTCAAACTAAACTTTGATGATCCAAGAAATACCTTAAAAAACCCCGATTTATTTCTATATGCGAGTTTCCATCTTACAGGTCGCATGTACATGCAACTTGTCCCACTATGACCCACGTGCATCTTGAAATGTGCCAACAAGTAAAATATTTGGAGTTTTCCTCAATGACTCATGAATAACTTGACATTTGGCCTTCTATATCCCTGGAAACACTCTGAATCGACCATTCACTTCCTATTGAAGGGCTATATATTGAGCCTCTTGGATACATTAGAGGAGAAGAACTTATGAGAGAAAGGAAATTATAGTGGATTTGTGCCCCATTCATAAATGCTTGATTCTGCATCCCTTTGTCCTTTTTAGCACACATTGTTTCTCTTCCCAAGATTTCCATTGTCTTGTGAGCTTGCCATGGATATGGAGGATAGAAGTGGTGGAGGCCCAGGTGGAGGACTCAGTCTCTTGATTTCAATGAGGTGCTAACAGAGTTTGTCACTTGTATCTATGTTTATTATTAATATAGATATCCATTTAATTTTACATTGTATGTGCGTAATTATGAATATTATTGTCCATGGATGTAGTTTTCTTGATTTATACATATTGGATTTATATATGCTATAGTAGGCCTAACGCTTAATAACTATCATGCTTGTATGTTTTGATGTTGTTGAGAATGAAATGTAGGTGCAAGTGTGGTTGAAAAGATAAATGGGGATCTACTAAAACCGTCCGAAATAAGGTGCGTTCAGTATCCCTTAGTGTTAGCATTGTTTATCTCTATTGCATATGGAAATGGATTGATTTCTGGTGTCATACTGTTTGTTGTGGTCTACCCCAATCCATATGAAGCTTTCTCCGTAACAAAATTAACGACTCCACTGGGGACTTTCCTTTTTGTTGGGGTTTGGGTGCATGATGTGCTTGAATTGCTCTTTGTTTCTCTTTGTTTATGTGTCATGTTCAGAAGTGTGTTATCCCATTGGTATCATGTTGAAGTAATATGAGTCTTAGCTTTCCTTTTTACTGCCTTCCTCTTGTTGTACGCGGGTCATAGAGGTATAAGTCGTGTATACACGTGGGATGTAACACAACTTGTAGTCGCGTATACATGCGGGTTTTCTATGAAAAATCCGGTATACTCCTATTTTTGGGTGAGAACTTGATGTTTGAGAGATGTTGGGTAGGTTCTGAGCATTGCCGATTCTTCTTGGGTGCTTGTGATGTCTGTTTACTGCTTCTATTTTGGTCAAAGACCTCTTTTATTTTCTTTTTAGTTAAAAGTTGTTCTTATTAGTCTTCTCCCTTTTGGTTTTGATATTAGTGCATTAGATCTCTTTTATCTCAGTGTCCTGCTTGGATTCTATTTGATAGTTGTTGTAGAGTCTTTTTATTGCATTTCCATATCATTCATTATAAAAGTACAAAAATATTTTTATTTTTGACATGCTTGTGCATTGTGAATTTGCATGAAAATAGTGCTTGCATTAGGTTTGCTTAGTTCAATAGTGATCAAGCTTTCATATAGGGAAAATTTGCGTTCACATTTGAAGGAAAATTTATGCATCTCATGTAGTGGCATATCCATTTTTCATATTAAAAGATAAATTGCACTTGTCATTGTTTGTTAGGTGTGCATATTTATTTCACTGTTGAGTCATAACATCACTAGTTGCATGCTCATTACCCATGAGTAACAACATCCCTTAAAATTAACGCTTAACATAAAATTGATTAGAATTTTTATTTGATAGAGGTGCACCAATAAGCTTAGGTTGTAGAGTCTTGGAATAGGGTGTCGTGAGTAAAATTTTCCAAGAATACAAAACAAAACAATTAGGTTTATATCGAGGTGAGAAGAGAAATCCTTGATATAATTACTGTTCTCAAGAGGATCCTCTTATATAGGAGTTAAGCACGAGGCAACGTACATGTTTGTGGTGGGGATAGCCCCTTGCCGCTCTCTGTGCAATGCCATAGACATTTCCAGAATCTTCTTCCTATCTGGGGAATTTTGAGGTACCTTTGGTGCTTTCGAGCTTCGAGCTTTGTTACCCTACCCATATGGTAGATCCCTCCTATGACTGTCTGCCTGAGTATTAGTTATATTGGGGCGACCTTAGTTTCCTTACCTAGGTATCATAGGGGGTACTTGTAGAGGTTATTCTATGAGTGTCTTTGCTAGGTAGGGGTTGGACATCACAGTTTCTTTATTTGTTGAAGTTGAGGGCCACTATAATTGATTACACACCTCTGCTTGTGGTGTATGGGAGATTCAAGCCTCTCCTAGAAAAGACATACCTGCTACATTTGGGAGCTCATTTATCCTCCCTATGACTTATTTGCATCTTCCTTAGATTTTCTTAGGAGTGTGCTCTTTGTGATCTAGCTTTCCCTAGGGATCATAATTTAGTTGAGTCTTGTTATTTTTGTGGAGTCCTCATGGATCGAGTTCTGGCACTCCGTTGATATCGATGCTTGATAGGGATTTATCCTTATGGTTCTCGTCATCCTCCTGGGAATAGGATTAGACATTCTAGGTGAGTTTATACACACTATGATTCACACATTGGTCTCATCATGAGTACTACATCTGAGACTACGGAGATCCCTCCTTCTCCATCTTCTAGGATGGGGAATTTTGTTGTGTCTATACCCAGGACTCTGGTTGATACTGACCCTCATAGATTAGATACTTCATATAATGTACGACTCCAACTATCAAACTTTGCAGTTGATTTTCGAAGGAATGCCTCACGAATTTTGAGTAGTGAGACTCATCATACTCCTACTAGTTCAGGTGTCTTTAAGTATGGCATGCCAGACCTTACTCGTACTTTTTCGTCATTAACCATTGATCCTGGTATGGGTCTCAATGTTGGGGTCGTGGTCATTATCATGCCTTTTCACGCTATTAGATTCACTAGTGGTCATATTGCTCCTTCTTCTCCATATGTGAGAGGATTTTCCTATCCCTCATTTGGGCACAACACTGGTGTTCATTCTCACGGAGGTGACCCTAGACATGTGAACATTGGTTACACAACTTACATTCCATCATATTCCCCATCGTCCACTACATCTATTCCTTCAAATTATTTTCACATGTCACACCCTCCTTATGTCTCGCAAGGTCCTTCAGAACGCGGTGTTCCATCTATCCATGGGGCTTCCTCGTCATCATGTATTGTTACGTCGGGAGGCTATGTACATCCTTACATCCTAGGAGTCAACCCGCTTACCAATCCTATAATTATGGTTATATGGCACCTAATCCTCAAAGTACTTTGAATTATCACATTCCCTTGCATCCTTATATGGGACATGCAGGAGGGGGTTATTGTCCCACTGGCTAGGGCCATGGCCTTTATTACAATTAGACCTACATGAACCAACCTTTTCATGGAGCATGGAATCAGATGGCATGGCCTAGGCTCCCTTTCTTAGCTACGTTGAACTTGCCTAACCTGTCGAATTTGACCAACGATTTGGTATCTCATGATCCGATGTGGTCGGTTGTTCCCGCTAAGCTTCCTTCGAACATTTCAAAATTTGAAGGTAAGAATGGTGAGGACCCCATAGAGAATTAGAGGAAATTTGAGGTCTAGAATGGGCCTCCGAAGTAAAATAATAAAATAATAGTTAAACTAATAAAATAATATAATTAATTTTGGGCCTACCTTTTTTGTTTGTATTTTCAACATATCTCCCTTTGTTTTTACTCAAATTTTGATCAGGAGGGATTCCGCATCCAACAAGTCCATAGTGCATACTTTTGATGGACTCCACTGACCCAAAAACATGAAATACCTCAAAAATGTGATGATGACATAACAGGAAATACCTAAAAAAATGTGATGATGACATCATCACCACATTTTTTCAGGTATTTCTTGTTTTTGTGGCAGCAGGGTTCGTCAAAATTATGCAATGTGGGTACTCATTGGATGCATAATTAAATTTCGCATCCAACGAGCCCTCCCGCTCGAAATTTGAGTAAAAACATAGGGATATATGTTGAAAATACGAACAAAAAAGTAGTTTTTTAAATGACAAATATGTTAAGTTAACCATTATGGTTGACTCATTTTATTGAAATTATATTGCTTCTTGAATTCCAACTCACAAGAATTTATTGTTGGCTCATTTTCTTGTAAGGCCCATTTTAGACCCCAAATTTCCTCTAATGCATGTTACTACTTTCCATTTATGGTGCTATTCGAATTCTTTGAACCACGACTTCATTCGCTTACGTCTATTTCAACGCACCCTCATAGGGCTGGCCATGAAATGGAATATTGAGTTGTTTGGGAGCATATATTGTACATTCAATGATTTATCCATGGCCTTCCTTAACCACTTTCAGCTCCTGATATGCTATGATGCTGGCACTGAGCTCTTGTTGACATTTCAGCAAGATAAAGCCACACATATTTCTGATCATATTCAAGAGTGGCGAAGATGAAAGATGTTGATCAAGGCCAACATTCCGCCTAATTTTATATTGGAATGGTTCCTCAAGTCGCTATTGCCTAATATTGCTAAGGATGTTTTGATGCATGGAGTTATGAATGAGGAACATGTTATTTTCCGATCTCAGCAATTAGAATTAATCTATGCTCAGTCTGGGCTATTGTATGAGGTTATCCCTAATGTGCCACGGTCAAATTCTGAGCCTAAGTTTAAACCTAGGCCACATGTCGATGGCATTGTTGGCTCTGCGAGTACTAAATTCATAGACCAATTTAGAAATAAAATGAGGAATTGTCTATTAATCAACCTGCAATCGGACTAGATACTGCTTCATCCTATCCCACCCAAATGAATGATGTGCTCTTAGTACATTCATCGTACCAGAATGGCAACCAGCAACACAAACGAAATATAAATAAGGGAAGAAACAATAGGAAGGGTGGGAATAAGAAGGAGAACAATAACGACGACAAGAACAAAGGAAATGTTAGGGGGGACAAGAAGTCTAAACAAAAGGTAAGTTCCCTTGCAAGTTGTGTGGGGGAGACCATCTAACATACTTGTGCTGCCATATCGATGAGGCCTCGAATTTCATTGCACATAGCCCAGCTGTGTTAACGAAACCTTTACTGCATAACCAACATATGGCTTTAAGGAACATGGATGCCGAAAACAATTCCAATGGGAATCAAAACCCACCGAATGCTGAAGGTGGCCATGGGTGTATCACCATGGTTTACGTCGTTAATGTTGTGACGTGAGTGAAAGATTATGGTTCGTCAAAATCCAACTTGGGTAAAGAGCCTACACCTCTTGAGGTTCCTTTGCATATTGACAAGCCTAAATTTATAACTCGCATTCCTAGAGGATAGGATAAAGCACTTGGGGAACTATCCTTATGCTTGAGCCGCCCAACACTATTCTATTCTCAAGGATTTGGGTAAGACTCCTTGTGCGATATTTGCTTTGGAAGTCCTTCAGACTTGTCGTTCGAAGATGAAATCTTTGTTAACTTCCCTTGGGATGGTTGATTCCAATCCTTCCACAATAATTATATTTGAAACTCATGAGGTCCAGTCTCACTTTCCTTACCATGTGGATTTCTTATTCCATGTGGAGTGTATGAATAACATGATCAAATGCATAGTAATCGATGACGGCGATGCGGCCTATGTGATGTCTCTATCCTATTGAAAAGGCCTTAGTTCACCCACTTTTTCAAAACTCGAAACCATGTTCATTGCATTTGATGGACGATATTTTCGGTCGCATGGTATACTTCCTTCTCTTGAAGTCCAGTTGGGAGGGAAGAACATTTCGATCGAGGTTGAGGTGGTTGATGCACCTCTTGACTATAAGCTTTTACTAGGCCATAAATGGATTTACAATATGAAGGAGTTGTGTCTTCCATATTCTATGTTATTTGATTCCATTTCGAAGATCGGATTGTCAGGATCTAGTAGAGGTCATTCAATAATTCTAGTATGAAAGCATCATCGGGATCCACAATCCCAGTTATTGATAATTCTTAGTCGGTAACTGAGAATTTTGGTGTAGGAATGTGTCTGCCATTGATGGGATCCTTTAATATTTCTACACCAATCCTTGCTATAGGTTCCACTCTTGGAAGTGAACCGTTGTCGTTGAGTTCAACCCCATTTCACACTATGTATTTGGATTACCCTTGGACTCTCCCTTCTTCGAGCACTAGATGACCTTTGCACTCTCCCTTCTCTGAGCACTGGCTGACCCTTGGACTCTCTGTTCTCCGAGCACTTCGAATGAAGATCCTAGACCTACCAAGATGGAAATGTTGTTTTCTACAGCAGAAGTTGCTTATCAAGTCGTTCGTGATCCCGTTGTAGCACCTGGTCCTTCCTCTTTGCAGACGGAAGAGGAGTATCTCTTTGCACTACTTTCTTGGGTGGTTGCGTTGTCATGCTTGCATGACTGCTTCGATGATATTTTTCCTTCGAATGAAGCAATTATAGAAGCCATGAATGGTCCTGAATGACCTTAGGAGGACTTCCACCATCCTTCTTACTTCCTCCTAGAGCTAGAATAGATTGAGAGTGATGACTTTAGGTCAACCCTTAGAGATAATGTCAGCCATTCTGTGGTCCTATTAGGCACTCATGGTATATATGACAAAGGGAACCTAGAGATCTTGTCACCTACAATCCCTATTGACATTTATCGGACTCTTGACAAGATTGAGAACTTTTATATCGGTGCAGATTGTTCTCTCGATGAGGTTTAGGCGTACACCAAGATTTTTAAGGAATTTCATGATGTTTTTGCTTGGTCATATGAAGAAATGCTAGGAATAGACCCTCATATTGTCAAGCATGAGATTAAAACTTATCCTAATTCTAAGCCTGCTCAACATTGTTTATGCACGATGAATCCTCGTATGGTGCCCACCATAAAGGATGAGATAGAGAAGTTACTCAAAGCTGGCTTTATCTATCTAGTTCCCTTGACTGAATGTGTATCCAAACTCATTTTGATAGATAAGAAGCATGGAACTATCCAGGTGTGCACTAACTTTAGAGACCTAAATAAGGCCTGTCCTAAAGATAACTTCCCCACACCATTCATAGATCAGATCTTGGATGAGTGTGCAGGAAGAGAATTGTTTTCGTTCATGGATGGTTTTTTCAGGGTACAATCAGATCCAAATTAAGCTTGAGGAGAAACATAAGCAAATTTCATTTGTCCTTGGGGTACTTTTGCATACCGAAAAATGCCTTTCGGCCTTAAAAATGTCGGAGCTACATTTCAGTGGGCGACGAACTTCATTTTTCACAACCTCAAGTGTATTATTGAAGTATATCTGGATGATTTAGCTACTCACTCTTATTTGAGAGTGGATCATCTAGATAATTTGTGCCTAGTTTTCGAAATATGTTGCCGTTATCAAATCCGGTTGATTCCTCAAAAGCACATCTTTTGTGTGAAAGTGGGCCAGTTATTGGGATTTATCGTTTCTAAGGAGGGAATTAGGGTTGATCCTCTTAATGTTCAGGCAATACTTCGATTGTCTCCCTCGCGCATGATTCGACACCTTCAGAGTCTCCAAGGGATGGCTAACTTCTTACGGATATTTTTCATCAACTTTGCCAATTTGACAAAGGGTTTATGCGCCTTTTGAAGAAGGATACTTCATTCATATGAGATGAGCGAGCCCAAGAGTCCTTCGATGCTCTTAAGAAATCCTTCCAAGGATGATTTTAGCGGGGAATTTTATCCCAGTGGGCTAGTTTTCCATGTTTTTCTCCCAAAAAAGGTTCACCATTTTGCATTTTTTGAAGCCTTGTTTCGCCCAATTTTGATCGGGTAAAATTTTTTCACCCTAAAAATCGCCAACTTATTATATAAAGGATATAAAATCCTTGGAAATTAAAATATTTTTGAAAAATATCGCGAATCGTTTTATAGTTGGTGTTTTAAGAATTGGTAATATTCGCCAACATTTATACACTTTTAAATAAGTATGGTTGCTTAAAATCATCCCTGAATTATCCTTGGCATCAAACCCCCATGCTTAGTCCACCTGACTATAGCCGTGACTTCATATTATATGTGGCCGCGTCTGAAGAGACAATTATGATATTTTTGGTTCTAGAGGATGATGAGCTCCAAGAGCACATTTTCTACTATCTTAGTCGAAACCTGATTGATGTCGAACTTCGATATAGTCACATCGAGAAGCTAGCCTTAGCGACCATTCATGCGGTTCAGCGCTTGAGACAATACATACTCCTTCACCAAAATACAGTTGTGGCTCACATCAATCCATTTAAGTTCATCCTAACCAGAAGAATGATAAGGTGAAGTATAATAAGTGGATTTTTTCCTTGCAAGAATTCGATCTCAAATTTGTTTCAGCAAAATCGGAGAAATCGCTAGTTTTTGTGGAGTTTATGTCAGATCTTTTTAGTTTGGATGAAGATGAAATTCACAAAGATTCCTTTGTGGATAAAAATATCTTCCTTATATCGACTGTCGATCCTTGGTATGGTGACATCATCATATATTTATAGACTTTGAAGGTTCCTCCTCACCTCTCACAGGACGAGTGTCGACGATTATGACACGTTGCTAAGAATCACGATTATCAGTGACAAATTGTATTGCCATGGGGTGGATTCCATTTAACATCGATGTTTGAATCTTGACGAGGATGAGATGGTGCTGAATGATTGCCACGGTGGGGTGTGTGGTGGTAATTTATATGGTCTTTCTACAATCCAAAAAATACTTAGAGTGGGTTACTATAGTCAGTCGATCTTTAAAGATTGCACTAATGTTGTCAAGCGGTGCCACCCTTGCTAGGTGTTTACACAGAATATGCGCTCACATACAACCTTGTTACACCCTATTATCACCATAGGTCCCTTCACCAAGTGGGGGGCATAATTTATAGATTTAAAATCAGCCTCGGCTGGAGGTCACCATGTTATAGCCCAAAATGACACATTTCTGCCTGTGACCACTTTCCCATGATTTTGTTGCATGTCGACACTTCCATGACGACAAGTCAATGAAAAGCACCTAGATTTAAGGAGCCATATATGGATTTCTATAACTCCATTTGACCTCTTCTCTAGACCTTTGGAAACCTATCCGAGTCAGGAACAACTTTAAAGAAGATTCCAAAGCATGAAAATTCCCATAAGTACCCTAAAAATGAGTTTATTTTACCTAACCACGAATTTTTCTTCATGCTACCCATGGTTATACATTTGTATTCGCAACTTTTACTTTATGCTACCCATAGTTACCTCCTATAGTGGTAAAAAATAATTACAATTTAAAAATATCGAATTAGGGGTAGTTTGGGAGGTTTTGGAACTAACTTGGAAGTTGTAACTAACCCCTATTCGACCCCTACTCTTCCAAATACTATATAAGAGAGGGAGAAAGATCCTTGAGGGGGACTTGGAACCTTTCCATTGTTATGATGGAGGAATTCTGACTCTCATTCCCCTACCTTTTCCCTATATTTTATATCCTTGTGTTGCATATCTTAGAGGCTAAGTTCCTTGGAGAAGAGAAGCAATAGAACCAGATCAAGGTTTTGAGAAGTGCCTAGCTTGAGGAGAAGGCAACATGTGTACTTCTTTCATGATTAATAAATATGTGATGCTCTTCCTCTTTCCAAACCCTTGTTCGTGTGTAATTAATCTCTGTTTGTGATTATATGATGATTCTTATCATATTAGGTTTTTATGTTTCATTGAATATGATATCCTTTCATATAGTCAAATTGGTTTAAGGAAGGTTAAGTTTGTTTTACAGGTCTCTTGGAGAAAGAGGAGAAAGAGGAGGATTGAAAGGAAGCTTGGGTCAACCTTCTTGGATTAAGGTATGAACCATTCTTATCTCTGAATCTTGTTTATATATACTTGCAGAAATGTATGCATGTATCTTTCAACCCTAGTATGTTGATGGCCTCTTAACCCGCAACCATAGGAACACTTTCCTCTACAACAAAATTGGTGACTTTGCTTGGGATGGATTTGTCTATTGGGGTTTCTATGTATTTTCTCCAGTGTTTTTGAAGGTTTTAAGTCTTTATTACAACTTACGAACACCTTTTGAGTCTAATATATCACTTCCCCTACCCTCCTAGGGCATTTTTTGACCTTTTTCGGGCTCTTTCCCACCCATTCGTAGGCTGTGGACTCAATAGTCATGAATTTAAGATTCATTTGTGACCTTGTACACTATAAAACTATGATACATTCATGACCTAGCAGTAGAGCAACTCACGAATTCCCCTGAAACAATTTTTTTTCACTTTTTTTTGGTTTTTTTGGCTGCTTGAGGGATGTTTGGGAGGTCTTTTACAAGACTTTGCAGTGCATGACTCTAGGGAGTGAGTTTGATCTTTTTTAGGTTCTCTTTATCTATGTTTTAATCTATTTCCAAGTATTTGAACTTGTTTTGTTGCCTCCCCCCCACCTCCTTCTTTGGCTTGACCTTGTTGGACGAGGTGTTGAGCAGTTTGTGTTTGCAGGTTTAGATTGATCCTTGGCACTTCTTAACCCTCTTTTGTTTCAATTTTATTGATTAGAATCTTCATGCCAAAGTTTTTGGCTTTATTACCTTTTCAAACCTTTCTAAAAATAAAACAAACATATAGTTGCTTTATATGCACATAGATTAGGGTTTTAGTCTAAATTGCATTGCATATCACTGTTCTTGAAAAGATCTCCCCCCAACTGTAATTGTTGCATGTCCTCATGCAACTATGCATAGAATTTTTGGGCTTCTTAAATTTGGATTTGCATGATAATGTTTTTAACAATAAATCATTCCATGATGTGAGATACATAAGCTGTAGCTGATTTGACTTATGGTTGGTTCTTGTGTGACAACCATGAATATGACAAATGTTGGTTCTTGTGTTAACAACATTCATTTATTTTACTCATTTGCTTGCTTCAATACATAATATTTGAAGGTGTGCATACACTAGAATTGATAAGCCATCAATGTACATTAGAAGTCCTTTGCTTCATGTTATGAATCATGTCAAGAATAGATCAATATTTGGAATCAAATTGTAACAAAGTGTAGTTTGGAAGATACATGTTGGTCAATGGTAAATGAGATGATGGCATGTGTAAAATGGAATCAAATGATAATGAATATATACTTGATCCCCCCCCAACTGAAGATGTTTTATATTTATGAAAATGAGTAAGGCAATGCAACATGGTGAGGGATTTTTCCAAATTCATTAATTTCTAGCATTCAAGGAATTACATGATTAAAGATTAGAAAATAACATACCTCCACTTACCTAAAACATTGATGAACTATGCAAATAGGAATGTGGTTGATGTTGTTGTTGGATCATGGACTATGAAGTGAAAGAATATGAACTGCTTGGTTGTATGAATCAAAAGTTAATAGTGGAATTGTGGTACTCTCATATGGTTGGAAGTATGTTGCTGCAAACTATTGATGGAGTCATGAAAAATATATATAGTCTTCACTTGCTACAAAACCCGAGGGTGCAATTCTAGTCATGCAAATAAATGTGTCGAGGTCGAGCATGAAAATAATTCATTGGATTACCAACCATTGATTAATGTCGTTTACTTGGATTGGTCAACGAATACTCCCTTCACTTCAATTAGTAGGAGAGGAGATGACATATTTGTTTACGACGTGAGATAGAGAGGCAAGTTGTTGGATCATATATGACTTTAGCTAAGGATCAATTTGCGTGTTTGACCTTCGGTATTCACTTAATATATATTTCCTGCACTTATTAACAAATCAATTTTGACCAGTTGACGATGAAATGATAATTTCACTATCTTCTGATCAACCCAACACACAATGAAGTTTCTATTGGGTGCCATCTCACAATCAAATAACAAGTTTCAAAATAATTCCACCTACAATTCGTAAACCTTCTTTCACATTTACAACCCTACATGGACCTTGTCAGCTACCGACCGACAACACGACCATCTTGACTATTGAGACGTGCATGCATGAATCTCAGCCATTTTCATGGGGCCATTATTCTGTTGATTGTATAAGAAAGAAATCTATCAAATTCAAAGGCGGAGATCATTTTGTATTTCAATTACGCTCCTCATGCCCATGAATATGAATACGGGATAGGAAATTACCATGACTGACAAGTTGACAAAAAAAATGATATAGCAGCAATCGATTGCTTGATTTTTCTTGTGCAGGAGGTGTGTTAATCTTGCTATGGATTTATGACATTGGCGCGCTCCCTCCAAATAATTGTGGAAGGATATGAGAGAAAGGGATCTAGAATGCGTAAATCCCGAGAAGGAAGTCCCATCTGGGTGTTTTTGCAATGACATCAGAGATGAATAATAACAAATGAGGTGTGATCCCATAACCTCTTGTCGACAATCCAAGACTCAAATTGACTTAGGAACAGATCACAGCTTGAAGATAAACCATGATATCTTCTTAACTCCACATAATCTTGCTCAGGCGATTTCTTAACACAATAGTTCCGATAATTTGTGATAGAAATCAATTTTGGTATCTCATTCATGGGCGATAAGTGGCACTCAATAGAGAAATCACATTGACATGAGCATACAAGTGTCTCAATAGAGTAGTACAGAAAATATAGGACTGATATGAATTTAGATTGACCGGACTTTATTTTCTACGATATGCATATGCGGGTAAAACCAACCATTCTCTTGCGTAGGGAAGCATATTTCCTCCTTATGCTACTTTGTAGGGATATCTTCATTCTTTTCCTTCCCTTACCATATATCGATTGAACTTGAAATAAGTTAAATGGAAGTGGAGAGGTCATTGAATTAGTGATGATTTGGAAATATGCAGGACTCTTTTCTCTTGCGATAAAAATGAGAACATATTGTGAATCCATGTGAAACATAGAAGTCAATCAAAATGAGTATATGTTGGTTTTGAAAAGATATAGAAAATGTGAATTGGATTTGGAAGGAGAGAAAGGAGATGTGGATTCAATTCCAAACAAATACAAATAGGGATTCCATTGGGAAGACCTAATTCTTAAAGAAATCTCACGACACTTCGATTTGTAGACCATAAGTAGTATGCGTTGTTTCTGTTTTCATATTTTTACTCCAGGTTGAAGGATGAAGTCTATCTATGGGGGTGATTACGTTTGTAGGTTTATCATTAAATTGTTTCTACATGTTTCAGTGTGGGCAAGTGCAACTCAATTGAAAATTTATAAGAGGTGAAAAACTTCGTATGACACTTTTATTCACATTATTCCTAAAAATGTTTCTTAGTCATCCTACTTTATGATTATAGATTGCACACACTTATTTTAAGCTAAAATTAATATGAAACTAAACATGTTTTATTCCCTTAACCTACCTACTCTACTCTAATTGGGAATTTAAAAATTAGTTATGTGTAATGAAATTTCCAATGTAAGCATACATGAAACAAAAGTAAAACTATATTAACTCTTGATTTTGAAAATTGAAAATCAAAATATACGAGAATATGTGAAATTAGCTGTTGAAAGTGTGATCTATGAAATAAAAACAAAAACATTGATCTAACCTGGTACTCGCTATAAGGATTTCATAGGCTTGATTATAATTGTGATTCATATCATTCGATGTCTCTTTTTTGTCCTCCTCGATCTCCTATTCGAATAGTTGTTCCCCATTAGATGTATAGGATTCTTCAAATATTGGTTCTTCGTTTTCTTCTGGAGGAGTAGTCAAGTCCTTGATTGCTGTCAAGATCTCCTCTTCTAGGAAGAGGGGATCCCAACTTTTGCTAGGATTTTAGTGAGTTGCTCCAAACTTCTATTCATCCTAAAAAAATTTTACTGGTAATCAAATTAAATGCTATAAATGTAAAAAATGGTACAAAATAGTACGAAATCAAATATAAACAGGTACAAAATCAAAGGAAAACTGGTAAGAAAGAAAAGCTAGTGCATATGAAAGCATTCCAAACTTACACTACAAAAATGTAAATGCAAAATAATAAACTAAATAAAGGCACACTTGCATAAAAAACAAACTCGCATAAAAGAAATAATCTTGCAAAAAAAGAAATAAATCTTTGCAGAAATTCAACACTCTTGCAAGAAAAGTAAATCACACTTTGCGGAAAAATAAACCCTTTTGCGAATAAGAAACTTATTTGCATGAAAAACAAACAACAAGGTTTTAGGGATACCCATCAAAGTGGATGCATAAGCCTATTATAGGTCACAGAAATTATGTAGTGAATTCATAGGTCAAACTATCTATTTACCAAAAATCCAATCCCCCTTTAGAACTATTAAGAGTTCATATGCTTAGCTAGATATCATTATTATTTAATCCAAATTTACAACAGTAACATATGCAGAATCACTGAAAGAAACACAATCACAAGATATACAAAATATTTATCCTCAAAAACCCTCAAGGGGAAGAAAACCCAACAAAACTTCATCTGTATAAGATGTATAACATAAAACCCCAAAATAAGTATTCTCCTCCTTGCTAGTATCTCTCTCTCTCTCTCTTTCTCTGTCTCCTATGTGATACACAAGTGAGCGAGTCTATGTTTTAATGAGGAAAACAACTCCTCTATTTATACACTTTAATTCACTTGAATTTTACCCTAACACGTCGGCCCCACTAAACTGACTGGGCCGACTTCACCCAGGAAGACTCAAAATAGTATTATATATTATTCATTGGGGTACTATTGACCCGACTTACAATGGAGGCTTTACCTCATGACTCTATGATGACCAATTATAATAATAACATCCTAATGGAGGAATAATAACATCTCCCTTATGGTACATCAGTAAAATACAATTAGAATATCCTTTGAAGTTACAATATTTCAACACCCCCCCTTAACGAGAAGGGTATTCTACTGACAACATCATCATCAACTATAGGAGTAAAGAGAGAGAGATTCTTCAGCAGTATCAAGGTAATACATCTATACGTCATAGGAAGTTTGCAACAATCATCAATAACTGGTACAATTACTCTTCAATGTCTTCATCTTCTGCAGCACACGATCACTTGATCCTTTTTTTTGCAACAACACTTGGATCTTCCGATCCTTCGTAGAAACACTTGGATCTTCTCGATCCTTTGCAGCAGTACTTCGATCTTCTCAATCTTTGCAGCAACACTTTGATCTTCTTGACCCTTTGTAGCAACACTTGAATTTTCTCGATCCTTTGCAACAGCACTTTGATATTCTTAATCCTTTGCAACAACACTTCAATCTTCTTGATCCTTTGCAGACGCACTTTGAACTTTTAGATCCTTTTCCACCACACTACCTGCACTACACATGGTCTCTTTGTAGGATGATCAATCCCTGTCACTTTAGGACATAGGTGCAAGGATGATGCAATCCTCCATCGACATACTCCCCCTTAATGAGGAGGGTCCATATTATTGACTAGCTGGTTTGTCCACAAATGAATGCAGGACCATATTGTCCGCAAGGACTCATCGTAAACCATCCTCATCCTGTTATATCTAGGACCACTCTAAGAGAGTGTTATACTACGGAATCTATATGTACATGTAGACATACTCTCCATGAAAGAGTATCACCTAAAACTACAGATCTTGACCGCACCTAGATGCAGACCCTTTTGTCCATAAGGACTCATCGTAGGAAATCCTCAGCCTAAAATCTAGGACCTCTCGATGTGAGTGTTATACTATGACGTCTGCAAGGACTCATTGTAGGACATCCTCAGCATTAAATCTAGGACCATTCGCAAGCAAATGTTAGACTATGAAATCCACATATAAATCTAGGTACACTCTCCATGCGAGAGTAACGTCTACAAGGAAAATATCAACCACACCTAAATGCATTCCCTGTCACCTATAACGATTCATCGAAGAGCATTGTTAGATTCAAATATAGGATGACTCCTAAGCGAGTATTATTCTACGACATCCACAAATGAATGTGAGTATACTCTCCATGTGAGATTAACATTTGTAGGGTCATCCTTAGCTAGTAAGGACCGGTCTCAGGAATATAGTGTTATTTCCTGCAAGACCATCCTCAAGAGAGGAATCGAGGATACTATCATCCACAAGTGAATGTCAGAACTTGTCAGCATATTCAAGCGCACTTGGCATCTTTCATACTGGAGCTTCACTGTCATTCCATCATCAATGACAATCTTATAATCACTCCCCCTTTCCATGGAGGATCCATATCATCAACTTGCTCCCCCTTTGTCCAAGGAGGGTTCATATATTCGACCTGTTCTTCCTTTCCGAGGAGATTCCATATCTTCGACTCGTTCATCCTTTTTTGAAGAGAGTCAATATCTTCATCATTCCTTCTTGCAAGGAAATTTTGTAGTATCATCACTGTTCCTCCTTGCAAGGAAATTATTTTCTGACTACACCAAGCTTGTCACAAAAATATTCAAACTTTACTCGAGATAGAGGCTCAATCAACAAATAAACAAATTTCTCATCAGTACTCACGTACTAGATCTTTATACCTTCCTTTTGTACCATATCCCTTATAGAAAAGTATCCAATTTCTATGTGCTTTGATTTATCATGGAACATAGGATTCTTTGTCATCTTTAAACAACTCTGGTTGTCACAAAGAATGACTTTGGTATCCAACTCCATGTCAAATAGACCTGACATCAGTTTCCAAAGCCATGTCGCTTCACAACGAGTGGAGCAAGCTGTTATGTACTCTCCTTCAGCTATGCTAAGAGCCACACTAGACTCTTTCTTACTAAACAATGAGATCATGGAAGATCCTAGACAATAACATCCACCCGAGGTGCTCTTTTTGTCTATGATACTTCCTACCCAATATGAATATGTATATCCATACAATCTGTAGTCATGATCTCTAACATAGTATAGTCCAAAGTCTATCATACCTTTTAGGTACCTCATCACATGCTTTGCAGCTATCAGGTGAACCTGACAGCTTTGTATTCATCAATGACCCAATATTATGTATGTACTCAGTCATATCCACTAATTCTAATGATTCATCAGACAACAGCTTCAGGTTGGTGTCCATGGCTTTACAATCCAACATATCAAATATTTTCAATATTTCTACTGCATTCTTTCCCTGGTTTAGAAAGATTCCTTTTGGGATATGCCACACTTCTAGCCCAAGGAAATAATGCATCAATCCAAGATCATTCATCTCGAATTCTTTGGATAGTTTCTTCTTTCTTTTTGTGATCTATTTCCCATTTCCAGTTAGAAATAGATCATCTACATACATTAATAGTATGATAGGTTCATCATCCATAATATTCATGTAAAGATTAGGATCAATTTTACTTTTGGTAAATCCCAAGCCTGTCAAGAAGCTATATATTCTACCATACCAAGCTCTAGGATCTTGCTTTAGTCCATACTGATCCTTTTTCAACTTACATACATTGAGTCACTCTGTCTTCGACTTCAAATCCTTGTGGATGTTCAATGTAAACCTCTTCCTCAATCATACCATTCAAAAAGGTTGTATTAACATCCATTTGGTGTAGATCCCACTTCATCATGGAAGCAAGTGTCATGATGGTTTTGATGGAAGTGTACCTTGCTACTAGAGCAAATGTCTCTTCATAATCAATCCCCTCTTTCAGAGAGAATCCTCTAGCCACAAATCTTGCCTTGTACTTTCCAATACTTCCATTAGCAGCATGTTTTATCTTGTAGATCCATTTCAAAGATACCACACTCTTGTTTTCTAGTTTGGGTACTATATCCCAAACATCATTCTTCATTATTGACTGGTATTCTTCCATCATTGCTTCCACCCACTCTTTCTTCTGGATAGCTTCCTCGTAGATGGTGGGTTCTTGATCTACAAGGTCACACATCAAAGCTACATAACTGGAGAATGAATTTGATGTTTTTCTTGTTGTTGTGGAGCCTTCTAGAGCTCCATACTCTTCTTCTTCTTGTATGATTTATTCTACCCAGTAATGTTTTCTCTTTCGAGATATATCCATAGTATGGGGTTCCTGAGGTTCTATCATATCATGATCTTCAGATGCTACTATTTCAAAAGATGATTCAACTTCTACCTTTGTGGGAGGTACATCCTCTTCATGTACTTCTTCAAGCTTACACCTTCTGGATTTCTGAAGAATTGTCTCTTCACCAAATGTTACATCCCTACTAATCTCTATATGATGGAATCTTAAAATGTATATCTTGAAGGCTTTAGATACTTCACAGTATCCAACAAATATTCCCTTCTTTCCAGAAGGATCCAACTTGGTTCTCTTCTCTTTCGAAATATGTATATATACGGGACAACCAAATATATTGAGATGGCTCACTTCAGGTTTCTTTCTTGTATACATTTATTCAAAAGTCTTGAATCCAAGAGCAATATGAGATAATCTATTTTGCACAGACACAATTTTTTTTGTTGCTTCATCCCACGAGTGCATGGGGAGGTCTTGGTCATAAATCATTGTTTTCAATGCTTCCATGATGGTTCTATTCTTTATTTCTACAACACCATTCTATTGAGGATTTTAGGGAGTGTTTAGTTGCCTCTTGATTCCAGCCTCCTTGTAGAATTCTTCAAATTATTTTGAAGTATAGTCTCCACCATTATTTGATCTCAGTGTCTTGATTCTTCTTTCTGAATGGTTCTCTATCAAGGATTTGAATTCATTGAATTTCCTAAACACTTCACTCTTGGTATTAAAGAAATATATCCATGCCTTTCTTGAATAGTAGTCAATAAATGTGACATAATATTCATATCCACTTAAAGATGTGGAGAGCATAAGACCACATACATCAGAATTAATTAATTCCACTGTACCTTTAGTCTTTGTTTCACTTTTCAGAAAGGGATTCTTGATGTTCTTTCCTCTTGCACATCCTTTGCAAGTTCCCTCGTGATCAATATTCAGATATGGTAACCCTGTTACCACATTTATCACATAGGGTATTGCTTTGTAGTTGATGTGAGCAGGCCTCCTATGCCATCGTTCACTTGAGCTAGTGGTCTCATGGATGAGGGTTTTTTCTGGACGTCCTTTGAGTTTACACATTCCTCATTTTTCTTAACCAATTCCCACAACATCTTCAAGCATATTTACTTTGGACCACATAAGTACTTATCCATCTATAAAACAAACTCTATATGCTTTATTATCTAGTGTTCAGATGCAAAGTAGGTTCTTTTTCATACCCGGTACATATAGTACTTCCTTCATCTTCATGGAATTTCCAGAGTCAAGCTTGTAGATTGATTCACAAATACCTTTGATGGGATATTGATAGTCATCTCCTAATGATACTTTCTGAGGAGAGCTCTTTTCTTCAAGCCTTTACAGAGTTTTCCTTTTCCCTGTCATGTTCTTTGAAGAACCATTATCAATAAGCCATGTATCTTCTCCAGGTGTTACAGACCCAAAGAGTGTAGAGAATAGTACATATTATTCTACATCTTCTTCTTTTGTTAGTCTCTTTCGAGGTCTTTCTTTGTCTTTCTCATCTTCAGCTAGATGAGCATGATTTCTTTTGTTGTTGTTCTTCTTTGATGGAAACTCTTTACAAAGGCATCCTATCTTATGACAGTTATAGCATTGATACTTTACGTAATATTTCTTTTGATTGTTTTCTCTTTTCTTTTGAAACTTCTTCTTTGAAGGTTTATGACTACCCTTCTCCAATTTTGATTGTTTTCTTCCTTTACTATGGATGGCTAGAGCTTTATCATCTTCTCTAGGTAGAGCTTCTCTGTTAACTACTCTAGCTTCTTCTTGAATGCAATCTTCCCATACAATGTCAAAGTTCATACCTTTTTTTATGGCACACAGAGTCTGTATGAATGATCCCAAGGTCTAGTGAGACCATTGAGAGACGTCATAACTAGTTCATCCTCAACAAGGGTGTCTCCAATGGCACTTAGTTTCTCCATGAACTGGGCTACCCTTGTGAAGTAATCTTGAATTGATTCTCCTTTTCTAATCTTGGTGCCCTTTAGTTGAGATCTCAAATTCATCTTTATGTTAATGTTCCTTCCCTCATACATTCTGGAAAGTGCATCATACATTTTCTTTGGCATTTTATTAGATGACACTTGAGGGATCAAGTGATATTTGAGAGAATAAGCAGTGATACTCATTGTGTTGATTAGATCTTGATCATGCTTCTCCTTAGCTTCATCTACTTTTGGTTGTGCAACTTCATCCTTGATGTACTTCTCAAGACCATTCTCTTTAAGAATGAGACCAATCTGATACTTCCATGCTAGGAAATTTTATATGTCTTCCATTTTGTCCTCAATCTTAGAGCTTGGGGCCATCCTATCTAGAATGTCACTATAAATTAAAATTTCTCAAAATTTAAAGCTAACCTTATCAGGAGATGTGCTTTACTGAGGCGATTTGGTTGGTCCACCCAATTTCTGGAGATCCCAAATATTTACCCTTCATATCTTACTTGCAAGGTTTCGATTTCGGCATAATTTCTGGTTCTGGTTTTTTGCAGTTTTCTAGTTCATGGTCAAACTAGGGTTTGGCTTTCCCAGAGATTCAACCATTCAAAAAATTCAATGTTGGGCTCAATAGATGCACTCTAGTGAGGCATGGCCTTGATACCCGATGGTTTGATGATGGCCTTGTAAGACAAAAATAACTTAGCAACCCCAACTTTAACCTCTATACATATCAAATGAAAGTGACATATTTTCTTAACCTTATTTATGTAGGGTTAGCCCAAAATACAAATGAAAACCACAAGTATATTTTATGGGATTTTTCACAATACTCTTTTTTCATTATTAATATTTAAGATATCTAGGGTTTGGAGCACCAATCCACACAACACACAAAAATTTGATACCCTAACCCTAGAAAACCTAGAATGTAAATGGTGGATAATTGGAGTGTACAATAGGAAATGAAGAAAAAATCTAAGACCCTACATTTATTGGTAGTGCAATAGGAAAAATCCAACATCTATTAAGTAACACTAAAATATGGTGTTGCAGTTTTTGATAAAATATGATGCTTTACATTTATTTATAGTATGGAACCACGACTCAACATTTATTGAAACTATGAATTGCAACTATACATTTAATGGAAATATTAAACTATGGTTATACCTTTATGTTAGTGCATAATTGTGACTTGTATTCACTAGCTTGTGTGACCCATAGCTTTAGCAGTTATGAGTGTGGTATGTACATATGTGATGGATTTGATTGTAAACTTTAGTTTAATATTGTATTGGTCTATTGAATTGAATTATGGACTCTGTTATAGCTCAAAATGAAACATCTCTACCTGTGACCACTTTCCCATGATTTCGTCGCATGTTGACACTTCCATGATGACACTTCATGAAAGTCACTAAAAAAACACCTAACTTGGAGGATCCATACCTTGAGTTTTGCAACTTTGTTTTAACTTATCTCTATACTGTTATAAAGGTATTTCAGTTAGCTAAAACTTTACAGAAGACGCCAAAGTCTGAAAATTCCTAGAAGTACCCTAAAAATGAGATTTTTTAATGCATATGTGAGTTGCCTTAAGGAAACCCACGTATTGTATGCGACTTGCTATATAATACTCGTGTATGACCTAAATATGCTACTATTTACATTGAAACTTGTGCATACCTCCTGCATATGCGATTGTTGTCTCTGCAACCCGCGTATTCCTCCTGTAGATGTCAAAAAAATACATTTTTTGAAATTCGGGTAGTTTGGGTAGTTATGCAACTGACTCCTTCAGTTGTAACTACTTTGTATTCGACCCTATCTATTCATAAAGCATATAAATAGAGGTAAGGAGGTCCATTAAAGGAGAATTGAACTTTTGCATTGTCACGCTGGAGGAATTGGAGCTCTCTTTTCCCACACCTTTGCCCTAGTGACCATCCTCTTGTGTTGCAGATCTTGGAGGATGAGTTCCTTGGAGAAGAGAAGTAGCAAAACCAAATCAAGGTTTTGTGAAGTGCCCAACTTGAAGAGAAGGCATTTTTGTACTTGTTTTCAAGATTAATAAAGATGTGATGTTCTTCTTCTTGCCAAATTATTGTTCAATGTGTGATTGAATCTTTGTTTATCATCATATGATGATGTTAGTCAGATCATTATTTCATGTTTATTTGATTATCATTTCTTTATATGTGGTCATATTGGTTTGAAGAAGGTATAATTCGTTTTGTAGGTCTCTTGGAGCAAGAAGAGGATTGAAGGGCTGCTTGGATCAACCTTCGTTTGGCTAAGGTATGAACCATTCTAATCTCTGAATATTGCTTATATATACTTGAAGAACCATATGCATCTCTCTTTCAAACCCAGTACGTTGATGGCCTCTTAACCCCTAGCCATAGGAAACTTTGCTTTACAATAGGAATCTATAATTATGCCTTAGGCGTTTTCACTATGGAGACGCAGTCTCAAAAGATTCCTCGTCTCGTTGGCCACTTACATTTCGACACCTGTCGCATCGGCTTACTAAATGGGGAGTCAACATGTGTTGCTCAACAGGTGGTAGACGGCATTACATGGCCATGTTTTCAGGAGTCAACATGTCGAAAATAAGGGATTTTATGTCATTTTTATTGGTTAATTTTTTGCTCGTGGGGTCGGTTTCTCTCTCAAACATGTCCACTCAAAGGAATTAATTTCCATGCTGACCAAATGGTCACCTGTTACAGCTGTTGATGCGCATGATGGATTGATTGTCCTTACATTTTTTTCATGCATGTATGTTGATCATTTTTGTTTATTTACTCCACTTCAATTGGGTCTCTGATTCTGCAATCTCAATTCCGAAACTTCTGTCCCACATAGCGCATGTCTCCTCTATGTTACGAATGATGCTGCACATGAATGGATTGATGGACTTGATGGATTGATTGATAGTTTTGGATCCTTGTTCCCACTTGGTTTTTCTCTGACAGGTGGAGTTTCAGTCCAGCAGTTTTGTGTGTTTAGGCTAATATTTTCTCGATGGATTTTGTGGCTTTAGGCTCACAGTTTGTGGGGTCAATTTGGTCGTCATTTCATTTCACTGCTTCTTCAGTCGATGAAATACACTTTTCCCATGTCCCTTAATCCACATTAATGGTTCATCAACGCATTGTTGCTCCATTAATGCAAGAAACCTTGTCATTTTATTCAGAGATGGGCCTATATCTTAATTTTGGCTCACCTTATGACGATATGCAAAATCTTTATTATATGCATTTGCTGCTGCATCGCCTTTGCTTTGCACATATAAACAACCTTTCAAGAAACTACTATTTCTTACTGTTGACATTTTCTTTACTTATATTGATTTTGTTGTGTGTTGGAGGAGCAAGTCGGTATGCCGACTTGGATGATAGTCAACTTAGTCGATTAGCCAACTAAGTCGGTCAACCGACTAATAAGAGATTCGGTCGGCCACCTAAGGTCGTGTCGGTTGAGTGAACCGACAGGTAGTTATTTGTAACTATTTGTAAATCATATATATTAGGCTGTTGAGCCAGATGAGAATGCGGCTCAGTTCTCTGTATTGTATGAACCCTCTCATGTTAATATAATCTATTCTTCTATCCACTTGTTCTTATCTCTTGTCTCTGTTATGTATGTATGTTTTAGTATGTATTATTGGTAACCTTATGTAATCTGTGAGATTAAAACATTGGTTCTGTTGCTGGTAGTACATGTCTAAGATGTATGCAAACAAATGATATTAGAATAGGAGATTAAGGACTGGTGGGAGCGTAAAGTATCAAATTATTTGCAGAATTACGTATGGAGGAACAGATTGATGACTGCTCAAGCAAAGGAAAGATTCTTTACAGAAACTCATGAGAAGTTTGTAGAATCAGTGCCCCAGCTTCTGAAGAAACTCCTGGATGAAAAATTTAGAAGGGAGTAAATATCAAAAGCTACTAAAAAAACTGATTCAAGGGGGAAGAACAAACCTGTCAGAGTGGTTCGAAAAGATCTCCAACGAATTCTGCGAGGATAAAGTAGTAGAAGAAAGAACTTCGATGGAAACCATTAAGAAGAAATTCTACAAAGACCTCACCGAACAATTCTTGTGTTCCTTACCGACCTTGCTGTTTAAATTTTTTATTGACAAAGGAGTGGGTCATATCGTCGAACCTTGTCCATAACTTCATGGACTACCATTAAACCCTAACTGGGTGAAAAAACAAAAGAGGTGGGAAAAATTCATTGCCGAAAGGGAGTGGGAATACTTCCTAAGCAAATAGACAGAACTATCTGAGTTTTCTAAAGTGTCGGGTAGGCTATGGGGGGCTCGCTAGTTGTATGTTGGAGTAAAGTGGAGTGGATTCTAGTTGACTAAAGAAGATACCATTCACCAACGATGAGAAGTCAACCTAAAAAGGAAATCAAAAGGACAGTGTCACACAAAGGTATGGCGGACTTCCAGAAAATAGAAAGAGAGAAGAGGCTGCAAAGAAGAGAAGAGAGAAGAGAAAGAGCCATAGCGTTGCAGAGAGGAATGAGTACTAGGGTGACCGACCAAGAGAGAAACCCGCCAGAGTCGGGTCATGACCGACAAGAAGAAGGTGTGGAAGAAGAGGCGTCCCCTATGGAAGAAGATTTGTGGATAGAGTAGCGAGGAGCTCTCCAATTAGAAGTTCCCTAGGAGGTAACACCTCTATCTCCAACGAATCCAAGTATCTAGATACAAACCATTGTCGAAGAAGACCTTAGACTAAGATCTTGTGACTTTGGTATATGGATCCGACTAGACGACGAGAGAAACGATGATAATCATTTACTTATCTGTCGACCAGAAGAAGGAAATTGGGTCATGCTTCAAGCGATACCCTCCAACTGAAGTATCCACTTACTTTACCTGACACATGAAGGAGCACCCCCATGCCAAATACATCTTTGGAAGATACAGATAATTCGGAGCTGCAGACAAATAATTGCAGTTAGAAATCGACAGGAGAAGTCGACCCTGACCGACTTCTTGTCGAAGACGAAACGACAATGAAAACGACCAACGAAAATGAAAGTTCTGTCGATAATAGTTCTGTAGAGAAGAATAAGAAAATAATCCCACTACCCCACCACCACCTCCGCCACCGCCACCTCATGAAGAAGACACTGACAGTGACTCCGACATGGGTCACGGGTCAATACACATCCCTCTATATGAGGGCGATGAGGACCCCAAATGCCATTGGTTCATCTGTGAGTCGACTTGGGAGGCCAACCAAGTTATTGATGAAGACAGATAGATGGCGTAGTTCGTGCATTAAGGAAAAGGGAATTAACTTGGTATATGGCCTTTTCTGAGAGAACCCCACAAGCAACAAAAGCCGAAGTCAAAATGCAATTTCTATCATTCTTTAAATCTCTAGATGCAAAACATCTAGCAGCAAAGAAATTAAAAACAACATCGCAGAAGCTAGGAGATACTGTCTGTGATTATGACAAATGCTGGAAAGAACTTCTTAGCCAATTGGACTATGTTATTGATGAGCAATTATTAATCCAATGGTTTCTTTCAAGTGTGTCATAGAAAATTCACCAACATATAAGTCTAGAAACATTCAAAACTTATGAAGATGCACTTACAAAAGATATCCAAGTAGAAATGGATGAGGATATTCCAGCATACCCCACCGATCACAGACTAGAAGAACAGCTTGAGATCGTACAAAAATCCTTAAAAGAATTAAACTTTAAGAGTTAGGATATCTAGTGCATGAAGTGCTCAACGACCGGACACTCAAAAGACACTTGTCGACAGGACATCGGCCGACAGGACGTTCGATTTGTGCAAACAAAATGTTTCTATGACATATGTCGGGAGCATGGAGAGCATACCACAAAATATTTCCCATTCAAAATGAAGAATGGAAAAGCATCATGGTGTGCAATCTGTGAAACTAAAAATCATAACACCGCCGACTGCCACCTGAATCTAAAGAATCAAAAAAATTATCAGGAAATATATCAAACTAACGCAGTTACACAGAACAATGAGTAACGAAATGAAGGTCGTAGATACGAGCGTCAGTATGACAACTGACAGGGAGGCTATGGAGGTCGAGGTTGATTCTCTAGAAATCAAGACAACCAACCACGTTATCCCATCCAATGTTTCACATGTTATAAGGAAGGGCACTGGTACGCAGACTGTCCATACAAGGATAGAACTGACCTCAAATTCTATACAAGTTGTGGAGTAGGGGATCACTCACTAGAGGATTGCCCTACTATGCTTGAAAAAATAAGTAAAAAGAAAAATGTTAATGTCTTGTTGTGTGTGCAAAAAAATGATTTAATAATTACAAAAAAATTGCATATCATAACTCGATAAGGGACAAAAACTGGGGGTGATAACCCACGAATAAGAAAAATAAAATAAAAGCATGTCTATCCTGATCTAGTAAAAGAAAAACAAATATATAAAGATGCAACAAATGTATTTAAATAATTTTCCCGACAGGAAGAGGCAAACGACAATCGACATAACACAATAAAACAATTAATACAGCTAGTACAGAAAGATAACTCAGTATCTCAATTCATCGACTTATTATATGAAATAAAACACAACAACACCGAAAAACAAACGAAGAATATCTGCAGTCTAAATCAAAAAGATAAAAGTGATGCTGATCCACTTGTCAACCTAGAAATTGAAGGATACCACGTCTGACAAGTTGTGCTCGACTTCAGATCATAAGTAAACATCATGACTCGTGACACTTGGGAACAACTGGGAAGACCTCGACTATATGAGTCGGGTATATACCTGAAACTAGTTTACCAAGGCCTAATTGAACCTATTGGAGTCTGGAAAAATGTTGACACAACAATAAAAGGCATATCGACCAAAGTCGACTTTGAAATTATTGACCCTTAGGAAGGATCCAGTTCCTTCCCAGCATTAGTAGGTCGACCTTGGGGAAGAAAGATGAAAGCATCGATATCCCTAGACAAGGAGAGAATGAAATTGAAAGGAAACAGAAAAAAGGTCATTGTACCTATTCATCCATCCCAAGGAGAACCTTGGACAGAACCTATCGATGAAGAAGTCAACATCCGACAACTTTATCAGATTCAAAATAATGCAGATTATACAGAACCTAATATCTATGGAGAACTTCATTTAGGAAATCAAGAATCAGTAGGATATAATTCAGATGCAGAATTATATGATTGGGAAGTCGAGAACTACGAAACACAAGCAAGAGGGTGCTGGACTATTCAAAAAGTACAGAAAAATCCCACCCATTAGTGCTTCATAGTATCCATTGTCCCAAAAATATTTGAAAAGAAAATTAGGGAATACCCTACTTTAAAACCAACAGATGTAAGTAGTGCACAAATACCAAGGTATAAGGAAAGAGAATCACCAGTCATGCATATAGAACAAGTATCCAAAAACATCGGTGAACATGACTTACTACAAAGTTTGGTGGAGACTTTTACATGCCAAGCTGCTAGATGGTGGGATACACATCAATCAAGACTACAGACATGGATGACAGCTTCAACTTTCTTCATAGAAATATTTGGAGGGAAAAAACTAACTAATAAAGCCCAAATACCTATATTCATTCAAGGACAGAATCCAGAAGACCATATAAGAGCATGAGAAAAATAATGGAGAAGACTTGGATACAAAGATGAACATGCATGGCCACACCTGTTCCCATCAACCCTCTTTGACTTACCAAACAAATGGTATAACATGGAAGAAGCTCGAGGTGAAACATTCCTATGGCACGAAATCAGAGAAAATTTTATCAAAGATTTCAACTTTACACCACAAAATAAGAATTTGGTCGAAACAACAAAACAGATTAAAGAATTTATACAGCAAATAGAAAAAAAACCCGTAAAAGACAACTGATAAACAAATAACTGTAACAATATACAAATCAGGACAAGGCCATAGTCGACAACACTACAGTTGGAAAATGAAAATACAGAAGGGAAAAGCTTTAGATGGAAATCAAACCATGTCGAAACAGCCAAACCTATTCATACAGTACTCAAAGTTGAAACAACCGACAAGGAGGATACCGACCGATTGACTACAGCCAACTTTCTTGCCACATTCTCATAGTTTAAGGAAGGAAGTCGACCAATCAATGAATCCAAAGCATCGGAATGGCTAGATGCTAAAGTCAAAACTAAAGAATTCAACATCTCAAATGATGACCGACCAAAAATGGCAAAGATTGGAGACTATTGGAGTGAAGAATAGACAACAGAAATAGTGAACTTACTAAAAGAGTTCCAGGATGTATTTGCCAGAGATTATACAAACCTCAAAGGTTTAGTCCACGAAATGGGTGAAATGAAAATTGACACTCAACCTGATGTTTGACCTGTGAAGAAAAGGCCATATAATCTAGTTCATAAATACAAAGAGATAGTAAAAAAGGAGATTGATAACATGCTTGCAGTAGGCATTATCTACCCTATTGACCAATCAGAATGGGCAAGTCCAATGGTTGTTCAACCTAAGAAACATGATCTGACCAAACTAAGAATTTGTTTTGACTTCAGGGAGCTAAATAAAGTGACATTGACAGACCCATTTCCAACTCCTTGTGCAGATGAAATCTTAAATGAGGTTGCAAGACATGAATGCTACTCATTTAGAGATGGATTCTCAAGTTATAACCAAGTGCCAATAACTAAAGAAGATCAGAAAAATACAACATTTGTATGTGAATTTGGCTCATTTGCTTACAGGGTTATGCCTTTTGGATTAAAAAATGCACCTGCAGTATTCTCCAGAATTGTGGTTAAAAAATTCCAAGAATATATTTACAAAAGCATGGCAGTATACTTTGATGACTGGACAATAAAATCCATGTTAAAAGATAACTGCAAATGGCTAAGGCTTATGTTGGAAATATGTCGACAAATCCAGTTAGCATTAAACATCAGGAAGTGCATATCTATGACCCCCATAGGGATATTGTTAGGACACATTGTCTGTAAAGAAGGAATTAAGGTTGACTTTGCAAAAATAAAAATTATCCTCGACTTAAAATCACCAGTGAACTCAAAACAAGTCAGGGTGTTACTAGGGCATACAGGATATTACAAAAAATCCATAAGATATTATTCAGACATGACCTATGCACTAGAAGAAATACTAAGGGAAGATAAAGAGTTCGACTGGACAGAAAAGTGCCATATATCATTTGAAAAACTAAAAAGAAAACTAGTTGAAGCACCTATCCTAAGGTTTCCAAATTGGTCGACTAAATTCCATGTACACATCGACGCATCAGATCTAGCAATAGGAGCAATCCTAACTCAACGAGGAGATGATGGAATGGATTACCCCATAGTTTACAGTAGCAGAAAACTAAACAAAGCTGAACGAAACTATTCGACGACAGAAAGAGAAGAATTAGGAATGGTCTTCGCACTACACAAATATTGACACTACCTACTAGCTAACCCATTTGTCTTCTATACCGACCACCAAGCAATAAAATACCTTGTCAATAAGCCACTACACCATGGAAGAATCTGTCGATGGATACTTCTATTCCAAGAATTTGAATTCGAAGTTGTTGTCAGAACAGGTAAGTTAAATGTTGGTCCCGACCACTTATCCCGAATCAACATAGGAGAAGAACCGATAGGAGTCGAAGATGACTTACCAAATGTACATTTATTTCGAATAGAAGCAGTCTCGACAGAGTTAGAGGAAATAGCTCAATTTTTAGAAGATGGACAAGCACCAAAAGGTATGAGTACAAAGAAGAAACAAATCTTAGCCATGAAATTTGCACCATATAGCATCATAACTAGATTCTTGTACAAAATGGGCTTGGACGACATCCTTAGGAGGTGTGTACTAGAACACGAAAGAAATAATATTATGCATGAAGCACATTATGGACCTGCAGGAGGACATTTCCAAGCAGACACAACTGCAAAGAAGATCCAACAATCAGGGTTATGGTGGCTGACAATTCACAAAGACTACAAAATTTTTGTAAGCCAATGCAACAGATGTCAACGACTGGGTCGACCCATGCCTAGAGAAGAAATGCCTCTGATATCAGTAAACCCAAGTTTGACATTTGAAATCTGGGCTATAGAATTCATAGGACAATTTCCCATACCAACAAAAAGAACAAGTGCAAGGTACATAATAACCGCATTTGAATATGTAACCAAATGGGCAAAGGCAAAACCAGTCAACACATGTTCCAGTGAGATAGCCGCAAAATTTATCTATGAAAATATCATCACCTGATTCGGATTCCCACTAACCCTAATTAGCGACCAGGGAACACAGTTTATCAACAAAACTATTAAAATCCTAACAGACCAGTTCCAAATCGACCACTGTCAGATTATAGCATACCATCCTTAGTCGAATGGAGCAATCGAAGCATTTAACAAAACATTAACAAAAGGATTAACAAAAATATGTAATGCTGAAAAAGACAACTGGGATGAAAAGATACCTACAGTACTATGGGCATATAGAATAGCATACAAACGATCAACTGACCAAAGCCCCTTTCGACTAGTTTATGGACAAGAAGCAGTAGTTCCTCTACACTTCCGACAACAGACACCTATTATCGCAGATATTTTACATGTTGATGTCGAACAAGGAAGAAAGGACCAACTAGTACAATTAAGTAAACTTGAAGAACACCGACTAATCACGATCCAACATCAAGAAATCTAGAAACAACAATAAAAGGCATGGCACGATAGAAACATCAAAAACAAAAATCTGTCAGTAGGAGACCTTGCCTTATTACACAATAGTCAGGTAAAAGGAAAACCTAAAAAGCTACATACAAAATGTATGGGACCCTATGTCGTCGAAGAGATACATGCCAATGGATCAGTCTGACTAAGGATGTTACAAGGCATAATATTTCAGAAACTCGTTAATAGGGCCCGACTAAAACGATACAGAAACTAAACAAATCTAAAAAACAAAAACAAAAAAGAACCATAACGGTTAAACAAAAGCTATAAAATTCTAAAAATCCAAAAAGCAAAATAGTACTAATACACGCACAAAAGAATGATAGGGAATCACCACTACGACCACCGACATCATGCCCATCGACATAACACCATCGAACATTTTCATAACCGACATCGACCAACGACCTTGACAGACCCATCATGCATTCATGACTTCGAGCACCAAAACCAAATCACCATTAACGCACACTCAAGTGTTCTTGCTAGACCATCATGTCCACCATTAATACACTCTTCAACAAAAACATCCAACGCATCCATTATAAATACTGGACCACTAAAGGATCATTCATCGCAATTCAAACTAAGAGAGCATCAGAGCAACCAGACGACTGAAAACCAAGAGCACCGTAGTAAAATCGACCCTCAAACCAACAAGATGGCACCAAAATAGACCAAAGCCTTAGCCAAAACCAAGGAACTACAGACTGCAAAGACACCATTACTAAGAAGACTAAAGAACATCAAGAATACCAAAGTACAAGAGGGCTCATGGACAAAATTATGGGCCGAGATAAAAGAGTGGGATTACGTCGACAATAATCCTACCCCAGCTGCACAGAAGATACAACACAGTACCATTGTAAATTATGTCAATGCGCTACTCATGGCCAGTTTCGGAGGCACAAAATAAACAGTGGTAAAGTTTATCATAAGCCTGTACCACAACAGTCGATTTTATTTCGATCAACCAGTCGACATCTTTGGGGAAGTTATTTACAAACTGACAGGTCTATCAAACAAAGAAGACCCAGTACCAGTCGGTATAAAAGAAGGACTGGTCAAAGAATTAACATGGTGAGCATCAGGAAAAAACTCGAAAGGGTTGATGAGTAGCCACATAACATATCGAACACCATAGATTGTGGCCAAGATCATAGGCATAACACTCACAATGACAGGTCATGGAAGTGACCTCAAACTAGATATGTTGGAGGTAGTAGACACCATTGCAACCAACGAAAAGGTATACAGATGGGCTGAGTATGTCGTCGACATGATAAAAAACATCTGTGAAAAATGCCAAGAGACGATAGGAATTATCAGGTTCACGTCCCTTATCTTATGGATAGTAATGTACTCTTTGTGCCTTTTCGGGGATAGGCAATTTCAAGAATCGACAAGATTTCATATGTGGAGGTTCAAACCATTCTCCTAAAATGGAACAATAAAGGAACTTGAAAATGGGAAAGTGTTGTTGGAAAACTGACTCCAACAGCTAAAAGTCTGCACAACTAGATGGAGGGTGCCTCAGAACATCCGAAGAAGTCTGCCTAAAAAGGCCCACATTCAACTAGAACTCAACCATACTATAGTGTGGTACATGCAGGGTGCTAAAATAAATGCAAAACCCCTCGAATACTACCCAGTAGTCGAAGAGATCTTTTGGGAGATATATCAACAAGCGCGAACAAAAGTACCAATCCCAGCAAAAGAAAAGGAAACCGACTTCTCGATAGAGGAACCGCTGACTGACCAGGAGAAGGAGGAGGATTATGAGCTTAACCTATACATCAGTACCTTTGTGTCGAAGGAGACACCGATCGAAGTCCCTGGCCAACTGCAAATCATAATCAAGCCTCCAACGACACAAAGAGAAGAGACACATGCAGAACAGTAGGTAACCAATCCGGCTGAGGAAAATCCCATCCTAAATCAAGAGCCAAGGGGAGAGATAGAAACTGAAAATACATAGTATGCTGTCACCAAAGAAAATATAACCAAATTGTCAAAGGAGATAGCAGCCTCAAGAAAAAGGAAGAAAACACAACAGAAATAAGGGAAATGTAAGCACAAGCTTATCATTCTAGAATCTTCAGAATATAAGGAGGAACTGGCAGCTATGGCTCTCAACATAATAGAAGATGCTGCAGCAAACAAAGTGCTGGTGGAAACCCAATTTCAGAAATTTGTCGAGGCAGGGGCACAGCCAGGTTGACCAAAGAAGGCAAAGATCACACACACTTCGACACCCGAAAATGTTGTGGGTCTCATGTCTACATCTCCACCTCCGTCTCTGACAAAAATAACAGAAGAAACAATACCAGAATAGCTTTCAGTAAGCCCACTTGACTTATGCAAAAATGCTATGTCAGAGCTGTGAAGGAAAAATACAACCATGACAGAGATCTCTAGGCATACATTGAAAAAATGCCTGAAATATTCACCACGGTGCAAAAACTCTCTACCAAATCCCCTTTGTTTGAAGCTGGTGGATCCAGACAACCTGGCCAAGTACTCCAGAGGCTAAAGAATTTTTCAACTATGACTTCGACCTTTAAGAGAAACCCTGAAAAAGAAGCTGAAGTCATCGCATGTTGGACCACATATATCACTCTGACCGACCCCGAACCCCACCCACTAGCTTTTGAATCGACCAGAGGTGAAGAAGAAGAAAATATGGAGGACATAAATTGAGAAATCGACCAACTATTCTCCGAACTGGATTCACCCCCTCAGATCCACAATCCATCACCCATCCATACTTCCACCAATCCAATCACACTCGACCATTCACCAACCATTAGAGGAAATTTCAACTCAAAATGGACCTTTTAACTTTTATTCAAATTCCATGCCATCATGTGTTAGCCAATGAAATTGCTTTAAATTTGAAATACCGTATAGGTCTTAAACACTTTTTTAATATAAATTTGGGGATAGGTATCATAAAAAAAATACTTTTTTTGTTTGTATTTTTGAAATATCTCCCCGTGTTTTTACTCAAATTTCGATCGGGAGAGCTCGTTGGATGCAGAATTAAATTCTGCATCCAACGAGTACCCACTCAGCATACTTTTGACGGACCCTGCTACCCCAAAAAAAAGAAATACCTGGAAAAATGGAATGATGATGTCATCATTCCATTTTTCCAGGTATTTCTTGTTTTTGGGGTAGCAGTCATCATTCCATTTTTCCAGTTATTTCTTGTTTTTGGGGTATCAAGGTCCATCAAAAGTATGCCGAGTGGGTACTCGTTGGATGCGGAATTTAATTCTGCGTCCAACGAGCTCTCCCGATCAAAATTTGAGTAAAAACACGGGGAGATATGTCAAAAATACAAACAAAAAAGTAGTTTTTTTCTTTTCTTCCTCCAAAATTAATAAATATTATTTTATTATTTTAACTATTATTTTATTAGTTCATTTTAGGAGGCCCATTTTGAGTTGAAATTTCCTCTGATGACCATCACCACCGCCCCCCGACTCAGAACTTCTAATTCAACCAGCTGCACCAGAACCACCTCCACCACAACCATCAGCACCAACCACATCTAGACCCTCTGTATCCAACCAACCAGAGGCACAACCAGATGCAGCAGTCATCCAACCGAGTCAAACATAAATACCATCAATCACTACTGCCCACCAAACAGACAATCCGGATTTGACTCTTGCATGTACACAGGTACCGAAACAAGAAGAAGAAGGAGAAAAAGAAGAGGTACCATCATGGACAAACAACAATGGTCCACATCAGTCAACCTGGGTCGACCACTGCGGTTGATGCAACCAAGTTAAGGGATAAAGAGCTAGGACAACTCCTTGAAACACTGGCAATTGAAGCAAAGACAAGGAGCCAGCAGAGACATAAGGAGCTCGACAATAATGAAAAATAACAAGTCGAGTTTCTCAACAAATGCAGAAACCTTGTACAATCGGTAATACCAGGACCAGCAGAGGTCGACACAGACAAACCACTAGAAATAGCTTATCATCTATTTGAGAGAGTGGTGTCAGCACTGCAAGCACAAATTCAGGACACAAAAGAGGAGCAGAATGAAGAAACCATTCGACTATTGATGGAGCAGCACACGGCCTTTTCAGAAGCATACAAGGTGTTGCAAGATCACATGGAGGAGTCTGTCATTACAGAAGAAGTACTGTGAGACTGGCCTGCTTACTATGGGAAAGTCTATCAGGAAACCAGGCAGACCCGATAGGAGATCCAAGCGCTCGAGAAAAGGAAAAGCACTGATACAGCACTCAGAAGCACAATTGAAGAACAAATATTGCTGGAAAGAGCCAAACTGCAGAAGCTCGAACGAGAAGCACATCAGTGGGTACAACAAGCCATTCCAAACCTAGAAAAAGTAGACATCATATGCCCACAAACGAGACGACTTCTGGAGACAGCAGAGGAAAAGGACCAGTTTATGGGTCATGACATGGAGAAAATAGCAAAACTTCCCATTCAAGAGAAAATGTTGATATTATCAATCTTGACCACACTAACCATCGACATACAGAAAATATTACATAGTTGGTCAGATTTTCAATATCAACTGTCAGTGACAGTTGAAGCAATTGTCGAAGTATTCATACAGAAAAGACCAACCATCAGACTTCACGGCCCATGAAGATCAAGCAGAAGAATAACTACTTAGACAGACAAAGCAATTTTGGTACCTCCCTATTTCTTCATGACGAAGAAATTTTTTGTTCGTGGGGGAGATGTTGGACAAGCAAGTCGGTATGCCGACTTGGACGATAGCCGACTTAGTCTATTGGCCGACTAAGTCGATAAGGCGACTAATGAGATATTAGGTCGGCCACCTAAGGTCGTGTCAGCTGAGTGAACCGACAGGTAGTTATTTGTAACTATTTTTAAATCATATATATTAGGTTGTTGAGCTAGATGAAAATGCAGTTCAGTTCTCTGTATTGTATGAACCCTCTCATGTTAATATAATCTATTCTTCTATCCACTTGTTCTTATCTCTTGTCTCTATTATGTATGTATGTTTTAGTATGTATTATTGGTAACCTTATGTGATCTATGAGATTACACCACTGCGCTTTGTTTACACTAGAGAGTTTCTAACAGAGGTTTTCTCACCTTGTTAAATTTGTAGGTATTCCTTCAGTCTGCTTAAATGTTTTGAACCATTCATTGTGGTAGAAATTTTTTTGCCTCATATTTGACCTTACAAACAGGTTCTGTTACTGTATTTAAATTTCCACAATTCTATTTAACTCATGGTATATAGATATATGTCTAAAGAGGTGTTTTAAATGTCCATACAATTATAGGTATCAGTTTTTAGGCTAAATGAAGATGTTGCTTATGAGATGGTGAAACACCCTTTCTCTATTTTAATTGACTGTGACTCCTTATATGTTGCAAAAGGAAAGTGAATTGCATTGGTTATGTGGCTTCATAATGTTACAATACTCATGCTATGTCAATAAAATGATAGGTACCAATTTTTAGGCTAAATGAAAATGTTGCTTATGAGATGGTGAAACACCCTTGCTCTGTTTTAATTGATTGTGACTCCTGCTCTGTTGAAAAGGGATTGTGACTCGTATTGGTTATGTAGCTTCATAATGGTCTAATACTCATGCTATTCAATAAAATAATAGGTATCAGTTTTTATGATGCACTTGGTTTAGGTAAGGAACTCAGCCTAAAGATTCAATCCCACTATAATAGTGGCTGCTTCCGCCTTCCACATTCCACTTTTCACAGTGTGGAATGCAGCGAGGCAGTTTTTCATCTCATCTGGGTAATATATTCCTGGCTTCCGGCTTCCACCTATGCAAATTCCAGAATTTTCATTTTCTGCCAATAAAATTTTCTTGCCAATGTAGAAGTCGGAAGTTACATGTTCGCAATTAACTTTCTGTGCTATTCAACTTTCGCTTTCCGCCATGCGGAATGTGGAAGCCAGACAAGTTTATGTCCTTTTTTTTTATTTTTCTCATTTTTTCGACTTCCCGTTTCTGCACTGCGTAATGCAGAAATAGGAACTTTGATGTTTTTCTTTGCAAACTTTGTTTCTTCCTCTTTCCGCTTTCCGAAGTATGAAATGCAGAATGCAGAACTTCGATACATTTTTAGTTCAAATATAAGAAACTTTGTCCATGATAATTTGACGAAATTAAATTTTCAAAAATATAAAACTTTTGAAATTAACATTTAGGAAATTTACATTTAGGAAATCTATTCCCGACTTCCGCCTATGCGGATTCCACAATTTTCATTTCTTTCTTGCCAACTTCCACTTTGCGCTATGCAGAATGTGGAAATACAAACTTACATGTTCGCAATTAACTTTCTGTGATTTCTGACCTCCACCCTCTGTTGTTTGGAATGCAGAAGCCGGGAAAGTCTTTGTCATTTTCCTTAACTTTCTCATTTTTTCGACTTTTGGTTTCCCCACTGTAGAATGCGAAAACCGGACCTTTGATGTTTTTCTTCGCAATTTTGTTTTCTTCCACTTTCCGTAGTACGAAATACGGAATACCGAACTTTAATACGTTTTTAGTTTAAATAAATTTGTTTCTGACTTCCGCTTTCCGTTGTGCGGAATGCGCAAGCCGAAAATCGCAAACTAAAATGTAACATATAACATATAAAATAAATGTTTATTTTTTATTTTTCATTTTTTTGACCTCCAGAATGCGGAAATAGGAACTTTGATGTTTTTCTTCGCAACAATTATTTCTTCCGCTTTCCTCTTTTCAAAGTATGGATTGCGGAATGTGGAACTTCTATACGTTTTTAATTCAAATATAAGAAACTTTTCCCACGATAATTTGACAAAATTAAATTTTCAACAATATAAAACTTTTGAAATTAACATTTAGGAAATCTATTCCCGACTTCCACCTTCCACCTATGTGGATTCCACAATTTTCATTTCTTTCTTGCCGGCGGAAATAGGAAGTTACATGTTCGAAATTAACTTTTCATGATTTTTGACCTCCACTTTTCGTCGTTTGAAATGCGGAAGCTGGGAAAGTCTTTGTTGCTTTTTTTAATTTTCTCATTTTTTTGACTTCCGATTTTGTCACCGCGGAATGCGGAAATCGGAGCTTTGATGTTTTCTTTACAATTTTTTTTTCTTCCACTTTCCGAAGTACAAAATGTGGAATACAAAACTTCAATACATTTTTAGTTCAAATAAATTTCTTTCCGGCTTCCACTTTCCACTGTGTGGAATGCGAAAGCCGGAAACCCCAAACTAAAATGTAACATATAACATATAACATATAAATAAACGTATTTTTTTATTTTTCATTTTTCCGACTTTATGTTAAAAATGTTGAAATTAACATTTAGAAAATCTATTCCCGACTTTCGCCTTCCGCCTATGTGGATTCCATAATTTTCATTTCTTTCTTGCCGACTTTCGCTTTCCGCTGTGCGAAATGCCAAAATTGGAAGTTACATGTTCGCAATTAAGTTTCTGTGCTGCGGAATGCAAATCATGAGTCATTGTTAAATATCAAGGTATTGATTTTTCATTGTAAAAAGATTAGACACGAGTGCTTTATACACAATGAGAATGTTGGACAAGCTAAAAAAAACAAAATACCTCAATCATCAATATTTTCATAATACAAGCAAGGTAGCAAACAAGAGATGAAATGACAAAATGTGAAATTTCTCATTCCTTCATATTCCAAAATCTGAAGCACCAGTTACAAGTCAAAATGTTGGATAATCCCCAACAGTGTAGCAACATTAAATTATTTGTTTAGGTGCACATAGCTTTTGCATCTTTTCTCATATCTGCAATTGGTTGCAGTCCACTTAGTTGTTTCTCTAGATCGCAATTGGCGTGTGATCATTCACCAATCCCACGTCACTCCATAAACTATAGCCCCTGCATTGGCAGTAGGACTCCAAACTTATCTTCCCATGTCCTCCCACTCCATCCTTTAATATCACCATGTTGGCAATTATTTCTTCGGCAGCCATGAGAGGAGAAATAATGACGCTCACAGGTCGAGTTTTTATGCACATTTAAAACCATAAATGAGGTCCCAATGATATGTGCCTTAGTAGGAGGCCCTATTTATTGACTAAGTCTTGCGAAATTTTATTATGAGTTCATGATTCTCATGATGTAGTATATCTATATATTTGGATTAATGTGATTTGTGTATAATTCCCTTATCTCTTGGAAGATGAAAAAGGTCACTGTAACGTACTAAAATATATTAAGGTCATCATAATGCCACCCCTTTCTGCTATAAAGTCATCATATTAATTGCAGAAGTGACCGTCAGCCTCACTTGTTATCAAACTCAAGTTATCTCATGGTGTATGGACTTAAAGCCTATACTAATCTTCTGTTGCTTAATCATTATAGTGATCATCACTATCACACATTCAAAACAACAAATATTTCGACTCTGGTATGTGATCTATGCCGTCCATTTTTAGTTATCTTAAACCTTTATTTCCAATAGCATCGTTAGATATATAAATGTTGTTCTTCATAAATTTATATATAATGATAGTTCAGCGGTGATATTCTTAAATCACTAGTGCAAAATGAGAGATTAGTGACCAAGAGACCAAAAATTTTGGTCACCACAAATTTTTTCAAGAGATAAATGACCAAAATTGATAAAATTAAGTGGGATAACTAAAAAAGACTAAGGTAAATGGCCACTTTTGGTCACCGGATAAAACTAAACTAAAAAAGACCAAGATAAACGACCAAATCTGGTCACGAGATATCTAGAGTAAAAATGACCAAATAAAAATTGGTCATTTATTTGGTCGTTTTTAGTTGTGGATCACTTTGGCAATGGAAAATGACAATTTTGACAATGAAATTATACATTTTACTAATTCTAATACTGCAAATTGATATAAAGACCCCCTAGAACTTAGTAAATTGTAGACCACCTCATGTGTCACAACTCCACTGTTGACACCAAATTAGCTATGACAATGTCCTAGCGATGAACTATAGCTTATATATTTGAAAATAATTATACAAATATACCTCTATACTTTTGTTTTTAAATATTTTATATATAAATAATATTAATTATTAAACTATTTGCATTATAAATTTAAAAAAAATGTTACTAAGTATTTTTTACTATATACTATTAATATATATGCAAAAAAAATTAACTTATATATTATTTATTATAATAATAATTATGATCATAAAAATATTCTTGTGAGCATTATTTAAAGATGAATCCACATAATTAGTTAAACTTATGAATATGCATCTCTTGATAGCATATCTGAATAATATTATGTTTTACATAATATTATGTAAAACATATATGTAATATAAGTTGTATAATTATATATATTGTATATTTTATATTAAATATAAGTATATATTATATATAAATAATATAAAAAAAAAATTATAATTACAAAACAAACACATAACATGCATGCTATATACACAAAACCCACAGTCTAATATACACAAAACCAAAAGAATATGAACCCGTGACCAGAGCTACCATGAAGTGATGAAATTTGAAAGGAGGTGTATTTTGCGCCCAATATGTGGATTTGGTGGGAAGGGGACGTTTCATGGGGTTTTGAGAATCAATTAAGGAAGAGCCACAAAGCAAGAAAAAGACACAAATCCAGGAGGACTATGAATCCCACCGAAAACCTGGAAGCAGGTATGTGCCAAATCTTTGGATTTGGTTGGAAGGGGACATCTTATTTGGAAATTGGGAGAAGTCGTTTGACAATTCAATTTTGAGAGGGTTTGGAGGTAAATTATTTGGAATTTAAAGGAGAGGATTAAGAATTCGGTAACTTAAATTTCCATGGAGTGAATGCCAGGAATTATAATGGCGAACCAAGAATAGAGAGGTAATACTCTACAAATAATTTAGAGTCGAAATTTCTATCTTATTTCGAGGTATTTCATTTATTTCTTTGAGTTGTGTAATTACAAGGTAGCTCAGGCAGGAGTTTACCGAAAAACCTTATGTTGGGAGAGAGTTCTATTGATTGCAAATCTCCTGTAGTGACTTGTTTCCAAGCCTTTTGTTTTTGTCTCTGTTAACAGCTGCGCATGGACAAGAATAACTCAGGTTGGATTTTGCCAGAAAAATCATGTCTTGATATTTTGATGTTTAGGTTTTGCCCCTTGAAGTCCATTAGTCTCTGAGGTTTTTAAAACCCTTATGCCAGTCTCTATTACACTAGTGTATGTTCCCAAGTAGGAGCCTCTCTTTACCTTTGCATTAATTGTTGATGCACATATATTGTTAATTATTTCTTACTGAATTTTCCGCTAGAATTATTCTAAAGTCTTTGAATGTGATGCTTGCAGTCACTTGGACGAAACTGTTGTAGAATGGTATCATCCAAGAAGTCAAGCCTTGATATTGAAGTGGGTGCCAGCCGGGAAGGTGAGATAATTGGTGTATCATAGCACATATGTTGGACAAAAATGTCTTTATCAGAAGGACATATGCACATATTTTGGGAGTAGACCAACTAGCTTCTTAAAATAAAGGATGCCAGGATATCCACTCATCTTGCCATTATTTCTGATCCAAATTGTGAATGAATTTGATTTGGTCTACCCTATATGCACATATACTATTAGTAATTACTCCACTAGGCAGACCAATTGTTGTTTTAGGATGGAAATATTAGAAAGTATTGTCACTACTCTGAGGAGTTATAGCTAGA